>CM072815.1:78170921-78402356 GCA_036937905.1 Salvia rosmarinus | reverse complement strand
GGGCCCCAACCCTCGCTATTTCTATTTTTCCTATAATTTCGATGTTGACATCTTGTTTTACGAAACCTGTTATCTATCTACATATATTTTTCACCCAAGGGCTTTTAGTGACAATTGTCTATGTTATGGACGAGTTGTTTTATTTTGATATCGCTAAGAGGCTATGAAAACCTTATGTTGTTAAGTTGTGTTGCTTAGTAATTAACGATGATATGTTTTATATAGCGTAACGCCTCCAGAAAAACCCGTGAAGAACCCAGAGGTCGGGAAGACCTAGAGGAGGGGTGAATCCCAGCAAGAACCGAGGATAATCCCCAACCACCGCCCACCTCAACCCGATCGAGGATCAAGAACTATTTCTAAGGCAAACCTCCTGCTTTTAACCCAGCGAGCTCAGAGGGTTCAACAACGGGTTAGAGCCATTGAACGGATTTTCACTTTCTTAAGACTGCACGGCACGAAAGGATGTCGTAGTTACCTTCCACCGATCGGACCAACACTTCCAGCGAGGCCGAAAGAAGACTTTTCACGAATTAACAAACGAGAATTCTCGTGAGGATTTCAAGAGGAGTCGATGAAAAGTACATCCCTAAGAGCTATAAGAGGAAGAATGAGGAATTTTTCCGCTAAAGCAAGAAAGGATGTTCAGAATCGACTATGATCGCATCTTCGCGAAATGTCGAGATATGCACCGAATCGTGGACACCGACTTGAAAATGTCGGAAAAGTTCGTGCGTCGGTAAGAACGGAGATACGCATGTCTCTTGCCAGCCACGAGACCATCATACAATCAAGCTCTCGACGAGCTGATATCGAGGCGCCATGATCGAGAATAAGTCGGTGTCGCCTCGCATACACCTGCATTTGACAAAAGAAAGGAATCGAGCCCAACCGCTGAATAACAACTCGAAACTATGGAGTAAGTCATAAGTACCGCGGCAAGGAAACACGGGCGCACAGGACAGAGCTGAAGAGAGCAACTTATGCTCCACCGCAAGGGACCACAGAAAATAAGGGCACCTCAATGCCCTAGATGCCATAGAGCACACGCGTGCGCACGGCAAACGTGGTAAGTCGTTATACGCGGGCAAACGGCATTACGCCAACAATTGCCCAGGTCACGCTCGGATATAAGGTCGAACCAACCAGTAATGCTCACCACTATGGGCTATACCAACCCCACCGCAGCTAGCCACCCCAACCCCGCAACCAAAGGGCAACAACCCCACTCAACAACAACTCCAACAACAGAATAATGGCAAGAACAAGAAGAATAATCCTCAAGAATCGCAGGGCAGCCACCGCCCACATCAAGAGGCGGCAACCACCGCCTAACGCCACAGAGCAAGAAAGCAGTAAAGACCGCTAAATCAACAAGGACCAATACCTCGCCCTCACCGCTCAGCGAACCTACGCCGATAGAGAGCAGAATCTAACAAAACCAAGGAAACTGTATGGAAGTTCTACTCAACCCACCGTTATAGATTGTTCGACACGGCGTCAGATTCTTTATCGCAAAAATCATGAGAAATGCGGGCCGGCGTAGTAAACGCCGTGATATGAGAATCTCTCGCCATAGGAGGATTAGATCACACACTTTTGCTCGAACCTAGAGTCGACATTAGATCACTTGGTTCGCTAACGATCTAAACATAATACCCATGGACGATGTGACATAATCCTAGGAACGGATCGTTAGCTAAGAATCATTCCACGATCTCGTGGAAAGGAAAATTTCGCTTCACTTTCTCGACAAGAAGCTACGCAGCTCATGATCAAGATGGAAGAAGAGTCCCGATAGTATCAAGACTACAAGCTAGGAAGATGATGAACTGTAATGGATGCCATGCATTCCTTGCTTATTCGAACGAAGAGGATAAACCCAAGCGTTACGGTAATATCGTCGCCCAAGAATTTTCTCGACGATTTCGAGAATCTACCAGATCGCCCCGACAGACAACTAGAGTTTACCATCCACTGAGCTCCTGATCAGCCCCAAGGTCAGCTCGCCCTATGGACGGCCCCAAAGAGCTAGAAGAGTCGAAAATCCAAACCAAGAGCTGGATCTAGGATTCATTGCCGAGTGTTTCACCGCGAGCGCCTGCTTTGTTTGTTAAGAAAAATGATGGTTCTTGAGGACGTGCATCGATTATAGGAACTAAATAAGATTACACTAAAGAACAAATACCCTTTACCCGCACTGATGAATTGCTTGATCAATTGCAGCGAGCTGGTATTCTCGAAAATTGATCTTAAGTCGATACCATCGCTGAAAATACGGCCCAAGACGTACTCTAAGATCATGCTCAACCAGATATGGCCACTATGAGTTCATAGTTATGCCATTCGGATTAACCAATGCACCACCAGATTCACGGACCTCATGAATGAGTATTTCATCCATTTTGGATAAATTTGTTTTGTCTTCATAGATGACATCCTTATTTATTCAAGGAATGAAGAGGAGCATATGAATATCTAAGAACGGTTTTGCAAACCTTGAGAATGAAAGACTCTTTGCTAAGTTTAGCAAATGTGAGTTTTCAACAAGGAAGTTATGTTCCTCGACACATCGTGGTCTCGCCGAAGGTATAAAAGAGATCCAACAAGGTAGAGGCCGGCAAGAACGGAAATCACCAAAGACTCAAGACGAGATTAGAAGTTTTCCTAGGATTAGCCGGTTACTATAGGAGATTTATCAAGCGATTCTCCAAAATTGCAAGGCCGATAACCCGCCTACTTCGGAAGGGAATCAAGTTCAATTGGACAGATGAGTGCGAGACGAGTTTCCAAATACTCAAAGAAAAATTGACCAGTGCACCAGTTCTAGCAGTCCCAGAAGCGGATAAGGGTATGTGGTCTATACCGACGATCTAAGACCGGGCTGGGTTGTGTTTTGATGCAAGAAGAAAAGTGATAGCTTATGCATCCCGACAACTCAGACCCCACGAAATGAACTACCCAACCCACGATTGGAATTAGCAAATGTAGTTCATGCCTAAAAATTTGGAGACACCATCTCTACGGCGTGAGATGTGAGATCTTCACGACCACAAAAGTTTGAAGTATTTCTTCAACAACGAGATTTGAATATGAGATGAGAAGATGGCTAGAATTAGTAAAAGATTACGACCGTGGTATTAACTATCACCCGAGCAAAGCGAATGTAGAGTCGACGCCTGAGTCGTAAAGAGTCATACCAAGTTAGATGTCTCTTTATACAAGAGGAAAAACTCATCAAGAGTTTGGTAGACGAGGATCGAACTCGTGAACCACCCAAGACACCAGAGTCAGACGCTACACTCACACCGACATCCGACCTAAGAAAGAGGATTGTCGGAGACAAAGGATGGAGGAAAAGTTGGAAAGATCCGAGAAAGACTAAGGTCCAAGGATTCAAGATTTCAAGAGCGCCGGATAACGCCTTATTGTTTCAAGGTAGATATGCTCCCCGACGACGCAGTAGCTTCGTAACGAAATCACGAGCGAGGCTCACAAACGCCCTACACCGCCCACCCGTGCAAGATTAAGACGTACCAAGACCAAGGAAAAGTTTTGAATGGAAGGCATGTAAACGAGACATAGCTTTTCAGAGAACGCTGTCTTGTCTGTCAACAAGTTGAAGCGCACTACACCAACGTTCCTACGGGAAGTTACAACCGCTGGAAACTCGAACGGAAGGGACGATATAACGATGGATTTCACATAAGCTTACCCAAATCGAGAAGAGTAAACACCGCCATATGGGTAATTGTGATGACTTACCAAAATGCTCACTTTCACCTATTCAAAGCACTTATGGATCCGATAAGTCGCCCACCCACGTTAAGGAAATTGTACGACTACATGGAGTGCAAAATCTATTACCTCCGATCGAGACTCCAAGTTCACATCCAGATTTCGATTAGCTTGCAGAGAATCGGTACGAGATTAAACTTCAAGACAAAGATTCCACCCACAAACCGATGGACAATGGGAGAACGATCCAAACGCTAGAAGATATGCTTAGAATCGTAATTTTGGATCGAGGTGCCAAACGGGAAGATATTTTACCGATCAAATTGCTTACAACAATGCTATCGCGACGATCGCATGGCCTCATACGAAGCCTCAGATGGCAAGAAGTGTAGATCACCACTTTATCGACGAAGTCGCGAGAGAAAAGTCATAGGGCTCGTGCAAAGGAACTAAATGATCGAGATCGCTCGACAAATTAGGACGAGAATAAAAGAGGCTCGTGACGTATGTAAATCACGCCGACACGCGTGAGATCCGAAGCTACAGCTTGATAATGAGACAAAGTATTTCTAGCGGATTGTAATATTCCAAAGAAACGAATATACGATAGGTATGTTTTCTAAACCCGTAATTCGCTCACGACCCAAAGGTTTCACCAAGACGACGTGATATTATCTATTTTACGACATCGAATATTGTGATTTCGATACGATATCGTTATAACGAAATTCCTTTTCATAATTCACTAAGGATTGTGAATTAAAGGATTGAAATATTACATCGAAATGATTCGACACGATAATATTCCTTTTCATAATTTAAGGATTTGAATTTTGAAATAACGCCAAACGCCAGATCGAACGTCAAGATTTCATGAAATTTTCTGAACAAAGGAAGCTTGGAATTAATTTCCAACTTAATTCCTTTATTAAATGGAATATATTTATTTAGTAAGTATGAACTTATCACACCATTTTGAGATGAGTCGATTTTGAACGCTTTGAGGCGTTAACGCCAACGCTCAGAGACGTTTTAAAATGAGTTTAATGCTCAGAAATTATAATAATTAATTCCCTATTATTATTTTATATAATTACAGTATTAATAATTATTAAAATCGGATTTTAGCTTTTAAACTCGATATTTTCGAATATTAATTTTCGAAAACCCTAAACTTATAAATAAGGGTTTTATCACATGAAATGATACCATTGAATTATCCTATGGTATCTAAACTTTATAATATGATATATCTGAATAATATTAAGCATTAAATCAGATTTTTAACCATAGGAATCGAGGGTTTCAGTTTTTATAAAATTTGAAACCCTATTTTCGAAATTAGGGTTTTTATTGCATAAAATGTGTAATAATTTTATCCTATGCTATTATTTAATATCTAAATCATATATTATGATATATATGTGTATGTTTGATCGAAATTTCATGAGGATCAATAATAGGTGTAAATTATATTTTTAATCCTATTTTTCCCAATTATTTTCGGTAATTTCGGAATTTTGCATAAGTGATGATTTAATTATTTTATTGACTTGTATTATATATCTATGAACCATACTATGATTAATACATTGTATTATGGTACAACAAAAATTAAATCAGCCCTTGGAACCCCCATAGCCGTCGCCCATCATCATTTAAACAAGCATGCACTCCACCTATTTTCTACCCAATGCATGGCTTAGCTTTTTACTTAGCCTAATCATCACTATAATCTTCATCATTGGCATCAGATTTTTGCCCATTTTCTTGCTGAAAATCGAGAGGGAGAGAGAGACATATTGTAGCAAGACTCTTCACTCCAACACCCCACACTCATTATACATTTTCTCCATTTTGAACTCATTTTCACTCTCCATTTCTCCCATTTTCTCGCTGAAAGTCGAGAGCCTCTCCCCAAATTTTCGAAAGTTCTCTTCTTTCTTTCCTTCCTTCTTCTCCCAAACCTTCATACCATACATTGTTCCTTGATACTAGACCATTTCAAAGGTAAATGAGACCAATAGCTTCGATTTTTCATCTCCTTTATTCTGAAATTTTCGAACTTGAATGTATGTATGAGTTATGTTCGAGTTTTATTTATATATGTATCTATGTATGTGTTAAATGTTCTTGAGCATGAGCCTTTGTTTATATACATGTTCTTGAGGTTTTTACTTACAAAAATATGAGAATATATGATTAAATGAACATAGGATATGATTTATGAAATGAATGAGTATACCTAGCCTATGCATGATTTTCGAAACCATGGTATGTATTGGAAATAATTTTTGAAAATGATAAAAATATTCTTATAAGGACCGAATGCTCTTGATATGTTTTAGGAATGGATTATGGTTATATAATGTGTTTAGAACCCATGGAATGTTATTTAAAAATTTTGGAAAACCATAGCCTAAAATATTGTTAGTACCGTGAGCTATGTATGTGTATACATTGATGTATAATTTTTATTTCAAGCTTGTAATGGTGTATTGATGCTTTAGAACCTTGATTATATATTCTATGATTTAACTAGAATTTTTGAAAATCAATTGCTATTCTTTTTAAAAGGGCCGAGAGCATTATAATTTCAAGGTTGGTGTATGATTTTATTTTTGAGCATGCAATGGTGTTTTAATGCTTTAGTATATTATTTATGCATTGTGTGAAATGATTAGAATTTGTGGAAATCAATTACTATTTTAAATCAAATAAGCCGTGAGCTTTGTGCTCTTAAAGGTGATGATTTAATTAGTTTTGATAAATATTATGATGTTATATTAGTATACTATAGTGTATAAACATAGTATATAATTGTTGGAATTTTTGAAAATCAAATACCATATTGAATCAAAGAAGCCGAGAGCTATTGAGCTCCATATGGTGATGATTCAAATGTTTTTGGTTGATGTTATGATGTTACAATGTTATAATATAGTGTTTAATGATGTTGGAATTTATTTAGAATTTTTAGAAATTGTTTGCTAATTTTTCGGTAATTATTAAGTTATTGCCGTGAATAATTGCTATATATTATTAAATCAATGGTTATGGTGAACTATAGGTTATATTGGTGATGTATATTGATGTTGGGATATTATACTAGGTATATATCAATTTTGGGAATTTTTGGATAATTATTCCCTATTTATTGGAATTACCGTAAATGTATATATGTATATATATAAATAAATAGCAAATAATATCATATGAATTTTATAAATTCATATTCTGGACCATAGTGTATAATAATGCACTATATTAATTTAGAAAAAATTTCAAAAGTCATTTGACATTTTTTTTAAATTAAATTAATTATCGAGTTTTCGATAATTAATAAGGATTTTTAAATACTTTTTAAATCAGTTTATTAATAAAATATTTGTTAAATTAATATTCTGGACAGATTTAAATTTTACAAAATTTTATAAACATAGATTGCTATGTTTGAGACTTAACGCTCATTTTATAACGCTTTAAAACCAAAATTACGATTTTACTTATAAAAGGTTTATTAAATGCTAAAATATTTATAAGTCCTCGATTTACGAGATAAATCGAAAATAGGACTTTACGCTTTTCAAATCGATCAAATTCGATTTATAAAACAAAATAGTAAGAATTACTATTTAAAAGTCAAAATCATCGACTTTTTCGACCGTTGTCGACTTCACCGACTTTTCAAGTCAAACGCACGATTTTACGATTATAAATACGCCAAGACGCTGTGAAGATATACTAATTGAGTATGATACCTCATTAGTAAGAAAAGATTTCACAAATGAAACCACATATCGAAAACGCACTTATATCGCTGAACGATCTCGGCGAATCCAGAACAATTCAATCAGATACGCAGTTAGAGACGTATCAATTCACTATGAATTCAGTCTACATCGATAGGAAATATCAAGTTTATCTTAGCTTTCGAAAGTCTCGAGAGACTTGAGCGACGCACTAAAGCCTCGCCAGAAAGCGTGGACGCAAACGCAATGACGGATTTTGACGAACTAATCCAACCTAGACTTTTACAACGAACCATAGTCCAAAGTGGGCTTCTTTATCTTCAAAATGCGGGCCTTTTCACCCCACTAAGAATTGCTTTATCGTTATTCCAAATGAGTTTATTTACAAAGACTTATTTTACAACCGCTTATCAAATGTTTTACCGCATTACACCGCCAAAATATTTCGCTTTGTGTATGGATCCTATCTCATATGCCCGGTAGGTGTGGAGATGGTTGGAACTATTATATCAATTGTTGTGGTAGCGCCCAACCTTTTAATGTCGGGTCCCGTGTCGGATGATAAATGCCCGCTAGATTGGCGTGAAGGTTGGAACTATACCGTGGTTAACATATGCTTGCAGAGAGCGACGCAGGTCAGACGGATTACGGTCGGTCACGGCGTCAGACGGGAGGCCTCCTCTCGACGCTTATTATTTATTATTATTATGTATTGTGACTATGAGATACGGACCATACACACCAAGAAAATGCCCGCCAAAGCTATGTTTACTTAACCGAATGATTTGGTAAGCACAAGGCATTTTAACTAAAACCCTCGCGACTTACTCGATATTGGCAACAGAATTCAAATGTTATCCACTGCTTTGCATAAGTCCACCGAGTGCAATTTCTTACTTAGCCCCGCATGTTTGTTTTAAATGTGCGTGTTGAGTCTCGGCGGCGATGATGGGAATGTGTTGAGGAGTCCAAAGGTCCTCGACCGATTTACTCAATTTGTGGTTTATACCTGAATGCATATCGTCATATATGTATTCACACACTTTCCACCGCTATACTCAACTCCTTTATTTATGCCTTATGTTTACAAACTATCGAGGTCCATCGGATCGTGCCATGTTTTGGGGTCCGATGGCCTAAACCTTTTCAAAACATTATGACATCATCTCATATTCTGCTCAAGCATGTTAGTTTATTTTATGCATCTCTATTTTACCCATGTAACCCCTAAAATACTACTCCTAGTATTAGTCGCCTCCAACCGGGTTGGTCCGGAGCGGGTCGTGATGTAAGTGGTATCGAGCGCTTTTGCTCTTTGTAAACCCAAATCCTTCTATTCTAAGTTCAGATCGAGTCACTGGACTTCTAGAATCTATCGACCTCTCAACACTCCATCACATCGAGCTCAACCGGAAAATGGTAATCGCATTCTTTTCAAACTCATGAAATGGAAAATTTCTGCATGATGAGCAAGTTGGAAGAACTTTGAAAGATTTGGTTATGATGAAAATTTTATGATGAAAATGAAAGTTGAGCAAGAAAATTTTCCAAAATACCTTTCGTCGAACTAATGCAAATACTCGAGTATCGATATGAAAGTACATGGTGGTACTAGTTGAATGATCAACATGGGATGAATGAATCCATTTTTGATATGTATATGAGTTGATCATGATTGACTTTTTGAAATCATACTTCCAAAGTTTTCAAATAAGACTTTACTTTCCAACTTTCAAAATTTTATTTATGATGAACGATATGTTATCCCGAGACTAACTTAGACTCTAAGGAGCATGCTCACGATCGTGAAAGAACATAGAAGAACGAACTTCTTTTCCTTATGCGAACAAAAGAACGATAGGAAGAATGAAAGTGACGATACCCTTGAGCACGGACGACTAAAGACAAGCGAGAAGGATGAACAAGGACGACCTCAACCTTAAAGTCGAACGACGCCGACTTCATCATCACTTTGACACGAGTGAGCAGCAACACTAATCACGACATGGACGCCACTTACGGCTTTAGAATGTTCAGCCTCGACTTAAGGACCCAAATATGGTAGACGACACGTCGACGCACGCCTCGATTGACATTTTTGCACGATCGCGCAAATTTCCTGCACTGCGCAGTAGATTTGTTTTAGCTAGATCTCCTCGTTAGGACCCGATTTACGCATGGTTTTCACCTACGCACTCTAACGCACTGATCTTCATTTGTTATGAAGAACAGAATCCCAAATTCTGTCTCCAGAATACGATAGAGTCTGCTGAACTCTAGCATAAGTGTTTGATATAAGATAAGGATTTCGTAGCATATATTAAGATATCATTAGCGTATATGTATACGTTTGGGTAAGACTAAGAAGGTAAGTTGTGGTATGTATTGTACATTATGATGTTGTCTACCTTATAGAATTGTTTAGTTCTAGCCTAGTTGCTTCTCGTTATGCTATCCTTTCGCTTTGAGATAACGATAGTCGACTTACGTTAGTTTTAATCGTGGCAGATGGATGAGATGCGCTATATCGCTAGGAGGAGGGTAGGACCTCATGCCCCACCCGAGGAGCTGATGCGCACTTATAGGAATGTTGATGTGCGCCGGAAGATCTAGGCGAAGTCATGCACTACCTTGGGTTGTGGAGGAACGCCCGAGCCTATGGCGCAACCGACTACGATGGCATCAAGAGACTCCTAGCTATACTCCCTTGTACCTGGGATGGTTATGCCCGAGAGGTATCGGGAGACTACATCTATCGCATCCCCCGAGGCTATGATTTGATTGGGGATCTGCCCAGGTTCGTGAGTCACCTGACTTACGTGGTACAAGATTCACGAGCCGCACCTATGGGACCCTATCTCCTCCACGGAGTACACTTGGGGTGACGAGTCGCCAGAGTGGTCTGTACCTTGAGGTTCCGAGGCGGTGTTGATCCAAAGGATACCCCTGCATCGGATGGACGAGGGGGATGTACGAGGTAGATAGGCAAGACGCCCTAGAGCCTGGGAGAGCCCGCTTGCCACCAAAGTTTTTGACACCCAAGACGTCCGCCGCTACCGCCCCTACCACCGCGTCCGATCCACCACCACCAAGACGAAGAGCCCTTCCACGGACAACATGGATGAGAGTATCGATGCCTCGGATACGACCCGACCCGAGTATGCTACAACCGATCCGCCACAACTACGACTTGTACGACGCGGATAACTCGGACCCTCGCGCGACATACCGATGATGGAAGCCAGCGTGCAGACCATCCGTGGTACGACTCGTGAGGATGATTCGATGGGGAAGACGACCAAGAGGAGGAAGACCCTGAGGAAGACGCGGAGTAGGAAGGAAACTCGTGAAGACATTAGGCGATGTTCTAATTTGAAATTGTTTTGTTATGACTAGCATGTGTGCTAGCTTTTCCTTTTTATTTCAGTACCATGATTCTAGGACTCGGATTTTTTTTCTTTTTGGCCATGTGGGCCCGAACCCTTGCTATTTCTATTTTTCCTATAATTCTCGATGTTGGACATCTTGTTTTTGACAAACCTTGGTTATCTATCTACATATATTTTTGACCCAAGTGGGGCTTTTTAGTGACAATTGTCTATGTTATGGATGAGTTGTTTTATTTTGATATCGCTTTAAGAAGAGGCTATGAAAACCTTATGTTGTTAAGTTGTAAGCGTTTAGTAATTAACGATGATATGTTTTATATAGCGTAACGCCTCCAGAAGAAACCCAGAAGAGAACCCAGAGGTCGAGGAAGACCTGAGGAGGGTAGAATCCCTAGCAAGAACCAGAGGATAATCCCCAACCACCGCCTCCACCTCAACCCGATCGAGGATCAAGAACTATTTCTAAGGCAAACCCTCCTGCTTTTAACGGAAGGGAGCTCAGAGGAAGTTCAACAACGGGTTAGAGCCATTGAACGGATTTTCACTTTCTTAAGATGCACGGCACAGAAAGGATGTCGTGTTACCTTCCACCGATCGACCAAATTGACTTCCGTGGGAGGCCGAAGAAGACTTTTCACCGAATGTACCGAGGAATTCTCGTGGAGGATTTCAAGAGGAGCTGTATGAAAAGTACATCCCTAAGAGCTATAAGAGGAAGAAGGAGCAGAATTTTTCCCGCTAAAGCAAGAAAGGATGTCTCAGAATCGACTATGATCGCATCTTCGCGAAATGTCGAGATATGCACCGAATCGTGGACACCGACTTGAAAATGTCGGAAAAGTTCGTGTCGTGGCTAAGAATGGAGATACGCATGTCTCTTGCCACCACGGAGACCTATCATACAATCAAGCTCTCGCACGAGCTGATATCGAGGAGGCCATGACCGAGAATAAGTCGGTGTCGCCTCGCATACACTGTAATTGGACAAAGGAAAGGGAACTGGGAGCCCAACCGCTGGAATAACAACCGCATGAAACTATGGAGAAGAAGTCATAAGCGCCCGTGGCAAGGAAACACGGCGCAGTTAGGACAGAGTCGGAAGAGAGCAACTTATGCTCCACCGCAAGGGACCACAGATATCAAGGGCACCTCAATGCCCTAGATGCCATAGAGCACACAAGGGTGTGTGCACGGCAAACGTGGTAAGTCGTTATACGCGGGCAAACGGCATTACGCCAACAATCGCCCAAAGGTCACGCTCGGATATAAGGTCGAACCAACCGGCAATGCTCACCACTAAGGGCTATATACCAACCCCACCACAGCAGCTAGCCAGCCCCAACCCCGCAACTCAAAGTGGCAACAACCCCACCTCAACAACAACTCCAACAACAGAATAATGGCAAAGAACAAGAAGAATAATCCTCAAGAATCAGCAGTGGCGCCACCGCCCAACAACAAGAGAGGCGGCAACCACCGCGCTAACGCCAAAGAATAAAGAATAAAGCCAGCAAGAGTCGCTAAATCAACAAGGACCAATACCTGTCACCCTCACCAAGCTCAGCGAGCCACGCCTGATAGGAGGCGAATCTAACAAAACCAGGAAACTGGGTGTATGGAAGTTCTACTCAACCCACCGTTATAGTATTGTTCGACACGGGCTTCAGATTCTTTATTGCAAAATCATGCGAGAAATGTCGGGCCTTAGGGCGAAAGGTCAAGCCGTGATATGAGAATCTCATCGCCTATAGGAGGGATTACGATCGTTACACACTTTTGCTCGAACCTAGAGTCGACATTAGATCACTTAAGGTTCCGCTAACGATCTAAACATAATACCCATGGACGATGTAGACATAATCCTAGGAATGGATCGTTAGCTAAGAATCATTCCACGATTCTCCGAAGGAAAGGAAAATTTCGCTTCACTTTCTCGACAAGAAGCTACGCATTTTCACCGGATCAAGATGGGAAGAAGAGTCCCGATAGTATCAAGACTACAAGCTAGGAAGATGATGAACCGTAAGGGATGCCATGATTCCTTGTTTATTTGAACGAAGAGGATAAACCCAAGCGCGGTAGAAGACATGAAGTCGCCCAAGAATTTTCTCGACGATTTCGAGAATCTACCAGATCGCCTCCCGACAGACAACTAGAGTTTACCATCGACTTGGAGCCCTGATCAGCCCCAAAGGTCAGGCGCGCCTATAGGATGGCCCCAAAGGAGCTAGAAGAGTGAAAATCCAAACCAAGAGCTGGATCTAGGATTCATTAGCCGAGTGTTTCACCGGGAGCGCCTGCTTTGTTTGTTAAGAAAATGATGGTTCTTTGAGGACGTGCATCGATTATAGGAACTAAATAAGATTACACTAAAGAACAAATACCCTTTACCCGTAATTGATGACTGCTTGATCAATTGCGAGGAGCGGTGTATTCTAAAATTGATCTTAAGTCGATACCATCGCTGAAAATACGGCCCAAGATGTACTCTAAGATCTGCTCGAACCGTGATATGGCCACTATGAGTTCATAGTTATGCCATTCGGATTAACCAATGCACCACCGTATTCACGGACCTCATGAATGTAGTATTTCATCCATTTTTGATAAATTTGTTTTGGTCTTCATAGATGACATCCTTATTTATTCAAGGAATGAAGAGGAGCATAAGGAATATCTAAGAACGGTTTTGCAAACCTTGAGAAATGAAAGACTCTTTGCTAAGTTTAGCAAATGTGAGTTTTCGGGTCAAGGAAGTTATGTTCCTCGACACATCGTGTCTGGCCAAGGTATAAAAGTAGATCCACCAAGGTAGAGGCTGCAAGAATGGAAATCACCAAAGACTCAAAGACGAGATTAGAAGCTTCCAGATTAGTGGTTACTATAGGAGATTTATCAAGGATTCTCCAAAATTGCAAGGCCGATAACCCGCCTACTCTGGAAGGGAATCAAGTTCAATTGGAGAGATGAGTGCGAGACGAGTTTCCAAATACTCAAAGAAAAATCGACCAAAGGCACTAGTTCTAGCATCCCGTGTCGGATAAGGGTATGTGGTCTATACCGACGATCTAAGACCGGGTCGGGTCAGGTTTTGATGCAAGAAGGAAAAGTGATAGCTATGCATCCCGACAACTCAGACCCCACGAGTTGAACTACCCAACCCACGATTTGGAATTAGCAACCGTAGTTCATGCCCTAAAATTTGGAGACACCATCTCTACTGCGTGAGATGTGAGATCTTCACGACCACAAAAGTTTGAAGTATTTCTTCAACAACGAGATTTGAATATGAGATGTAGAAGATGGCTAGAATTAGTAAAAGATTACGATCGTGGTATTAACTATCACCCGAGCAAAGCGAATGTAGTAGCCGACGCCTGAGTCGTAAGAGTCATACCAAGTTAGGATGTCTCTTTATACAAGAGGAAAACTCATCAAGAGTTTGGTAGGACGAGGATTGAACCGGTGAACCACCCAAGACATTGTGAGTCAGATCGCTACACTCACACCGACATCTCGACCTAAGAAAGAGGATTGTCGAGAGACAAAGGATGGAGGAAAAGTTGAAAAGATCCCAGAAAGACTAAGGTCCAAGGATTCAAGAATTTCAAGAGGCGCCGGATAACGCCTTATTGTTCAAGGTAGGATATGCTCCTCGACGACGCAGAGCTTCGTAACGAAATCATGAGCGAGGCTCACGAAACGCCCTACACCGCCCACCCAGCAAGATTAAGACGTACCAAGACCAAGGAAAAGTTTTGGTGGGAAGGCATGAAACGAGACATAGCTTCTTCGAGAACGCTGTCTTGTCTGTCAACAAGTGAAGGCACTACACCAACGTTCCTACGGAAGTTACAACCGCTGAAATCCTCGAATGGAAGTGGGACGATATAACGATGGATTTTCTACAAGCTTACCCAAATCGAGAAGAGGAAACACCGCCATATGGGTAATTGTGGATAGACTTACCAAAAATGCTCACTTTCTACCTATTCAAAGCACTTATGGATCCGATAAGTCGCCCACCAGACGTTAAGGAAATTGTACGACTACATGGAGTGCCAAAATCTATTACCTCGATCGAGACTCCAAGTTCACATCCAGATTTTGGATTAGCTTGCAGAGAACGGGTACGAGATTAAACTTCAAGACAACATTCCACCCACAAACCGATGGACAATGGAGAGAACGATCCAAACGCTAGAAGATATGCTTAGAATCGTAATTTTGGATCGAGGTGCCAAATGGGAAGATATTTTACCGATCAATTTGCTTACAACAATGCTATCAAGCGACGATCGGCATGGCCTCACACGAAGCCTCAGATGGCAAGAAGTGTAGATCACCACTTTATCGGGACGAAGTCGTGAGAGAAAAGTCATAGGGCTCGATGATTGAAGGAACTAAATGATCGAGATCGCTCGACAAATTAGGATGAGAATAAAAGAGGCTCAGATGATGTAAATCTTACCGATACGCTGTAGATCCGAAGCTACGATTTGAGGATGGAGACAAAGTATTTCTTAAGGTCTCCATCGAAAGGGATTGTCGTTTGGCCCGAAAGGAAAGCTAGACCCCGCTTCATAGGACCTTATGAGATCCTAGAAAGGATAGGTCCAAGAGTTTATAGGTCGCTCTTCCGCCAAACCTAGGGAATGTCCATAATGTTTTCACGCCTCACAATTACGAAAATACGCTCACGACCCAAAGCACGTGATTCACCAAGACGACGTGACCTCGAGTTTACATGAGCTATAAGGAAGAACCCGCAGCCATACTTGACCACAAAGTTCAAAGAACTACGAACAAGTCGATTCCATTAGTCAAAGTGTTTTGGAGACACCACGACAAGAAGCTAGTTCACGTGGGAGCTTGAAGAAGCGATGAGGAAAATACCCCGATTTATTTTTCTAGAGGTATACAAATTTCGGACTAAATTTTTCGAAGGGGTGGAATGTAATATTCCAAAGAAACGAATATACGATTGCGGTTTTCTAAACCCGTAATTGTGGTTTTCACAGATATTATCTTTTTACGACATCGAATATTGTGATTTCGATACGATATCGTTATAACAAATTCCTTTTCATAATTCACTAAGGATTGTGAATTAAAAGGATTGAAATATTACAAAATGATTCATCAATATTTTTTTTAAACGCCAAACGCCAGATCG
The DNA here is from genome assembly GCA_036937905.1 of Salvia rosmarinus. NCBI lineage: Eukaryota > Viridiplantae > Streptophyta > Magnoliopsida > Lamiales > Lamiaceae > Salvia > Salvia rosmarinus. Next base: position 78,386,301 of record CM072815.1, on the reverse strand, counting down.
AACGTCAAAGATTTCATGAAATTTTTCGAAAGGAAGCTTGGAATTAATTTCCAACTTAATTCCTTTATTAAATGGAATATATTTATTTAGTAAGTATGAACTTATCTGCACCATTTTGAGATGAGTCGATTTTGAACGCTTTGAGACGTTAACGCCAACGCTCAGAGACGTTTTTAAAATGAGTTTAATGCTCGTGAAATTATAATAATTAATTCCTATTATTATTTTATATAATTACAGTATTAATAATTATTAAAATCGGATTTTAGCTTTTAAACTCGATATTTTCGAATATTAATTTTCAAAACCCTAAACTTATAAATAAGTGGTTTTATCACATGAAATGATACCATTGAATTATCCTATGGTATCTAAACTTTATAATATGATATATCTGAATAATATTAACATTAAATCAGATTTTTAACCATAGGAATCGAGGGTTTCAGTTTTATAAAATTTGAAACCCTATTTTCAAATTAGGTTTTTATCGATAAAATGTGTAATAATTTTATCCTATGCTATTATTTAATATCTAAATCATATATTATGATATATATGTGTATGTTTGATCGAAATTTCATGAGGATCAATAATAGGTGTAAATTATATTTTTAATCCTATTTTTCCCAATTATTTTCTAATTTAAATTTTGCATATGTTGATGATTTAATTATTTTATCGACTTAGATTATATATCTATGAACCATACTATGATTAATACATTGTATTATGGTACAACAAAAATTAAATCAGCCCTTGGAACCCCCATAGACGTCGCCCATCATCATTTAAACAAGCATGCACTCCACCTATTTTCTACCCAATGCATGGCTTAGCTTTTTACTTAGCCTAATCATCACTATAATCTTCATCATTGGCATCAGATTTTTGCCCGTTTTCTTGCTGAAAATCGAGAGGGAGAGAGAGACATATTGTAGCAAGACTCTTCACTCCAACACCCCACACTCATTATACATTTTCTCTCCATTTTGAACTCATTTTCACTCTCCATTTCTCTCCATTTTTCTGCTGAAAGTCGAGAGCCTCTCCCCCAAATTTTCGAAAGTTCTCTTCTTCTTCTCCTTCCCTTCTTCTCCCCAAACCTTCATACCATACATTGTTCCTTGATACTAGACCATTTCAAAGGTAAATGAGACCAATAGCTTCGATTTTTCATCTCCTTTATTCTGAAATTTTCGAACTTGAATGTATGTATGAGTTGTGTTCGAGTTTTATTTATATATGTATCTATGTATGTGTTAAATGTTCTTGAGCATGAGCCTTTGTTTATATACATGTTCTTGAGGTTTTTACTTACAAAAATATGAGAATATATGATTAAATGAACATAGGATATGATTTATGAAATGAACGAGTATACCTAGCCTATGATGATTTTCAAACCATGGTATGTATTGAAATAATTTTTGAAAATGATAAAATATTCTTATAAGGACCGAATGCTCTTGATATGTTTTAGAATGGATTATGGTTATATAATGTGTTTAGAACCCATGGAATGTTATTTAAAATTTTGGAAAACCATAGCCTAAAATATTGTTAGTACCGTGAGCTATGTATGTGTATACATCGATGTATAATTTTATTTCAAGCTTGTAATGGTGTATTGATGCTTTAGAACCTTGATTATATATTCTATGATTTAACTAGAATTTTGAAAATCAATTGCTATTCTTTTAAAAGGGCCGAGAGCATTATAATTTCAAGGTGGTGTATGATTTTATTTTGAGCATGCAATGGTGTTTTAATGCTTTAGTATATTATTTATGCATTGTGTGAAATGATTAGAATTTTGGAAATCAATTACTATTTTAAATCAAATAAGCCGTGAGCTTTATGCTCTTAAAGGTGATGATTTAATTAGTTTTGATAAATATTATGATGTTATATTAGTATACTATAGTGTATAAACATAGTATATAATTGTTGAATTTTGAAAATCAAATACCATATCAATCAAAAAGTTCGAGAGCTATTGAGCTCCATATGGTGATGATTCAAATGTTTTTGGTTGATGTTATGATGTTACAATGTTATAATATAGTGTTTAATGATGTTGGAATTTATTTAGAATTTTAGAAATTGTTTGCTAATTTTTCGTAATTATTAAGTTATTGCCGTGAATAATTGCTATATATTATTAAATCAATGGTTATGGTGAACTATAGGTTATATTGGTGATGTATATTGATGTTCGGATATTATACTAGGTATATATCAATTTTGGGAATTTTTGATAATTATTCCCTATTTATTGAATTACCGTAAATGTATATATATATATATATAAATAAATAGCAAATAATATCATATGAATTTATAAATTCATATTCTGGACCATAGTGTATAATAATGCACTATATTAATTTAGAAAAAATTTCAAAAGTCATTTGATATTTTTTTTAAATTAAATTAATTATCGAGTTTTGATAATTAATAAGGATTTTAAATCCTTTTAAATCAGTTTATTAATAAAATATTTGTTAAATTAATATTCTGGACAGATTTAAATTTTACAAAATTTTATAAACATAGATTGCTATGTTTGAGACTTAACGCTCATTTTATAACGCTTTAAAACCAAAATTACGATTTTACTTATAAAAGGTTTATTAAATACGAAAATATTTATAAGTCCTCGATTTACTTAGATAAATCGAAAAATAGACTTTACGCTTTTCAAATCGATCAAATTCGATTTATTAAACAAAATAGTAAGAGTTATTATTTAAAAAGTCAAAATCATCGACTTTTTCGACCAGTTGTCGACTTCACGACTTTTCAAGTCAAACGCACGATTTTACGATTATAAATACGCCAAGACGCTGTGAAGATATACTAATTGAGTATGATAACTCATTAGTAAGAAAAGATTTCACAAATGAAACCACATATCGAAAACGCACTTATACGCCGAACGATCTCGGCGAAAGAGAACAATTCAATCAGATACGCAGTTAGAGACGTATCAATTCACTAATGAATTCACCACATCGATAGGAAATATCAAGTTTATCTTAGTTTTCGAAAGTCTCGAGACTTGAGCGACGACTAAAGCCTCGCCAGAAAGCGTGGACGCAAACGCAATGACGGATTTTGACGAACCAATCGAACTCAGACTTTTTACAACGAACCATAGTCCAGCGGGCTTTATCTTCAAAATGTGGGCCTTTTCACCCCACTAAGAATTGCTTTATCGTTATTCCAAATGAGTTTATTTATAAGACTTATTTTACAACCTGTTATCAAATGTTTTACCGCAGACACCGCCAAAATATTTCGCTTGTGTACGGATCCTATCTCATATGCCCGGTAGGTGTGGAGATGGTTCGAACTATTATATCAATTGTTGTGGTAGCGCCCAACCTTTTAATGTCGGGTCCCGTGCCGGATGATAAATGCCCGCCAGATTGGCGTGAAGGTTGGAACTATACTGTGTTAACATATGCTTGCAGAGAGCGACTGCAGGTCAGACGGGATTACGGCCGGTCACGGCGTCGTAGACGGGAGGCCTCCTCTCGACGCTTATTATTTATTATTATTATGTATTGACTATGAGATACGGACCATACACACCAAGAAAATGCTCGCCAAAGCTATGTTTACGAACCGAATGATTTGGTAAGACAAGGCATTTTAACTAAAACCCTCAGAACTTACTCGATATTGGCAACAGAATTCAAATGTTATCCACTGCTGCATAAGTCCACCGAGTGCAATTTCTTGTACTTAGCCCCGCATGTTTGTTTTAAATGTATGTGTTGAGCTCGATGGTGATGATGGGGATGTGTTGATGAGTCCAAAGGTCCTCGACCGATTTATCAATTTGTGGTTTATACTCAATGCATATCGTCATATATGTATTCACACACTTTCCGCCGCTATACTCGAACTCCTTTATTTATGCCTTATGTTTACAAACTATCGAGGTCCATCTGATCAAAGCCAAGTTTTGGGGTCCCATGGCCTAAACCTTTTCAAAATCATTATGACATCATCTCATCTCGCTCAAGCATGTTAGTTTATTTTATGCATCTCTATTTTACCCATGTAACCCCTAAAATACTACTCCCAAGATAGTCGCCTCCAATCCGGGTTGGTCCGGAGTGGGTCGCGATATCAAAGATTGAAACTAAAACATGAATTAAAACTAGATTATCTGCTCATCCGTCAACAGAAGCTTCAAGAAATTGGTGAAAAGAAGCCGCTCAAGAAAACAAAACTCAAGAACCACTTTTCTCGACCTAGCGCATTTATATATATATAAACTAAATATGAGCCGGTTCAGGCGAGCGACGCTCGTAAAAGCATTCGACTTGAAAGCGAAGGCCGGTTTGGTTGAGCGCCGCTCGGAAAACTCATCGCTTTGAAATGAGCGCCGGATCGAGTGAACGGCGAGGTAAATTGAAGCTGAGCGCGCCATATCGAGCGCCGGTTGAGTGGTACGGGCGCGGGGAGAAGGCGCTGCTGCCGCCGGATGCTTTCAACGGCGCGCTGGCGAGACAACGCGGAGCGGCGCTGGCTTCACAGCGGTCCGCGCGCGGAGTTGGCGAGAGAGCTGGCGCTGGCGTGACGCCCGTGCGGATGGAATCGAGCGCCGGCGAAGCGGGCAGCGTGGCGCTGGGCAAGGCTGGAGTCCCGCCACGGACGGAGGTCGCGCCACGCGGAGTTGGGGCGGACGAATATGTGCGAAGCTCGCGGCGGTTCGGGCGGACGCGAGAATCGGGCGCGAAGTAGGCGAGGCGACGCTACCGGACGAGCTGGCGCTGGAGAGGCGCTGGTTCAGCTACCGCGAACGCAGTTCGCAACAGCACGCGTCGAAATTGGGAACGCGCTGCTGATCCCAGCGCCGCTGGGCGGCCGAAGTCGCGCGACGACGCGGGAGCTGGCGTGTTGGGCGCCGGGCGCCGGCGCGACTTCGACGTTTATTCTGCTTCTCCTCGTTGAACTCCGACATTCGCCGCCTACGAACTCTCGCCGAGGCGCTTCAATTATATCTCGATCTCGCAGATCCAATTCATCCTATTTTCTGTTGTTTTCTACAAAACATCGAAACGAACGAAGTAAGTCCGAATCGATAAATATTAATCGAACCAACGGCATAAATAGACAAACCATAGAAATGACACGAAACAATACCACAAATTCATACCAAACAAACCTCATCTTCCAACTCCATTAAGAAAGGCAGATTGAAGTCAAGTTGAAAGATTTCAAGCTCCATTTGGGCTGCAATGGCAAGAATAGCTCGATTGTTTCCATCCGAGCGACGTGCAAAAGTTTCAAGATAGTCGATTCCGGTTGTTGTGAATAACCTCGCAACTAATCGCGCTTTATGTTTTTGCACACTTCCATCTTCTTCATGCTTGATCTTAAAGATCCATTTCAAGCCGATGGCATCTTTCCTTCCTAAGTTCCACAAGCTTCCACGCCGCATTCTTTTCTATGCTCCTCATTTCTTCATCCATCGCCTTTCTCCATACATCCTCATTTACAGCTTCCCAAAGTCTTGAGGTTCGCCCGCAGCAGAGAGCAACAAAATTCGACGAAGCATAGATATCTTCAAGAGATCGATACTTTTGGGACGATCTTCCAAGTCCGAACTCGATCGCCTTCGAGTATTATTACCAATGGATCACGAAGTTTCCTCCATTTGAGTAACTTCCATAGAACAGCCATCGCAGCCTTCACTTTCCCATTTCCAGTCGCACTTTCATCAAAAATCACATCTCTTGAAAGCACCATTTTGTTAGAAATCGATTAAAGAGACGATAACCTTCGACTCATCACTATAGCCAATGAAGATGAGTTTTTCACCTTTCCATCAAATTTCTCCTGCTTTGAGATGGAATTAGAGCATATGCAATGCAACCAAATACTTGAGTTGGTTTACAACAAGTTTTCTTCCATGCCATGCTTCAAATGGTGTTTTGTTGCGCATCGCCTCGTAGGGATCGATTGAGGACGTGGACGAAGTACAAACAGCTTCAGCCCAAAAATCATTCGAAAGTCCTTTGCTTTCAACATGCTCCGCCATTTCTTCAATCGCTCGATTTTTTCTTTCGACTACACCGCTTTGCTGTGGTGTATGTCTAACTTGAGCTGTCTCTTAATCCCCTTCTTGCAAGAGTTCATGAAGGGTTTGTAGATGAACCTCCACTCGATCAGCCCCGAGGCATTTCACCGTAGTCACTTTGCTTTCGACAAGGGCTTTGAAGTGCATGAATTTTGCAAAAGCTCGACTGCTCAATGATATAAACCCACGCCATCCTTAGGTAATCATCAACAAAAGTAGAAAATACCTTTTGTTGCCTAAAGAAGCGTGTTCTTGTTGACCACATATGTCGGCATGAACTAATTCAAGTGGTGCATTGTTTCCAGATGTTTTTGAAAGGAATGCGATGCATCTTCCATAAACACATCCCTCACATACTTCTTCATTGAGCTTAATTTGTGGCGTACCAACGACCATTTCGCTTCAACATCGCAAGCCTTCGAGGTTCAAATGCCCAAACCTCAAATGCCAAAGACGAGTGTCATCTGCAATCGCACTCTTTCAAGCAATACGAGACTTCATATTGAGTGGAAATAAGTTGTTTGAGGTCATATTGACAGTAGCAACATTATCTCCAGATTTCTTGTCAACAATCTCACATTTTTCGTCATAAAAAATCATCTTGTAACCATTTTTCATCATTTGTCCAACACTCAAAAGATTTTGAGAGATATTAGGAGAGTAATGGACATTATGAATGAATTTGTTACCTCTGTTTGTGTGCACTGCAATAGTCTCATTTCCTTCAATTTTCACATGTTTCCCATCACCAAGCTCGTCGTGAGAAGTGTAGCTGAAGTTTATGAAACTCATTCGTTTCCTATTAAGTGGTTGTCGCAGCCACTATCCAAAACCATGTCTCGATCGGTTTGCCATTATTCATAATGTAAAGAAATAATTTGTTGTTTTCCTCATCCTCCGCCAGAAATCGACTCCTTTCTTATTTCACCATTTTCTTCCTTCTTTAAACCAACAATCCCGATCGTAATGATTAGAAATCTTGCATCTAGTGCACTTCCACCAACAATCTTTAGAATCATGACCATTTTTACCACGTATAAAGCATTCAAGGTCGAGTTACCAGATTATGCGTGGAGAAGAATCTGCCCTCCCTCATCCTCCGCCTCCTCGTGGAGAATTTATCCTCTACTCTATTTGGTGAGTCTCTACGAGATGAGTTTCTCCTCCTTGGTGATGGAAATTTTTCGTGATATTTGCTCCGCTTGAAAAGCTTGCTCCGTGGGTTGATCAGATTTGTTCACTCTTCCGTCAGGTGCTTCTAAAGATCCCATAAGTTCATATCAGTGAGCTTATCGAGATCTTTAGTCTCGATGATGACACTACAATATGTTCAAATTTTGATAAGACTCCCAAAATTTTCTCGACAACTTTCGCTTCGAACTTCACCTCCGCAGCTCTTAATTTGGTTAATAATTTCAACACTTTGGAAAAGAAGTCATTCACGAGCTCGCTTCTTTCATTGATATGTTGTTAAAATCGACCCATAAGGATTGTACCAACGAGATCGCTTTTTCGATCCTCGAAACTCAATTTGCAGAGTTTCCCACGCATCTTTCGCCTTTTGGCGCCGAAAATGCGAGGATAGATGGTTTTGCCGACACCTTGTCAATGATTCGCAGCCGCCATGGCGCTCTTCTTCACATTTTCTTTGTTTTCCTTTTCGCTTTCGATCGCCGAAACTTCATAGCCTTCTTCGACTATGTCCCAAAGATCCCGCGAGACGAAGATAGTCTCCATCCGAGAACCCAATAATCATAGTGTTCACCATCGAAAATTGGAATTTGGCTAGATGTATATGAAAAAACGGAGTTTGGGGTTGTCGTCATATCGACGATGAATCGCTCGATAACAAATTTGTTGGAGATAGTTTTATGAGAAAGAGAGATTTAGGAGATAGATGACAAAGCAACTGCTCGCTTTTGGTTTATTATCGATAGCTCTCGATGTGATGATCCATCTACATACCAAGAGAGGTATTTATGTAAGATCAAGAGAATACAAAAGATGAGATACATAATGACGATAAATAGCTAGATACTGAAGAGACTCTATGAACTCAAGAGACACTCTATGAACTCAAGAGACACTCATGAATTCAAGAGACTAGTTGTTACAAACCAACCTTCGACACCCTCAACCCATAATGCACCGCCACCCGTGAAACTCGTGAATAGATAGATCGACTAAAGGACTACTATAGTAGGCAAAATATAGTTATTATTTACTTTGAACAAAATGGGAGACACAAACTTAAAAGGGGAAGAAGAGGAGGGTGACACCAAACCATAAAGTGGTCGAAACGAATAATCGCTACCGAAACAAAGACAGTAAAATTCACATTTACTTGTACTTAAATAAAGTTTCAACCAGCTAAGTCGCAAAAGTCCATGTGAGAGTCAAGAGTCTGGCGAATTGAAAGATCTCTCATAGAGGAGGAATGTCTTAGAGTGAGTGTCTTTATGAAGTCGATAAAAAGCATATATAATCGTTTTTTAGTTTTATGTGGCTTATTTCTGCCAACCCTAAATTTTTTAAATGGCCAATTCAGTATCTACAGCCGAGAGGGCATGGAAAAAAAGTTAAGGAGACCGAAGCACCAGAGATTCCAAACCAAAGTAAAAATCAAATCCTATTTATGAATGCAAACTATTTGCCACGACTCATCATCATCTGCCACTCAAGGAGGCAAGGACTAATTATTTTTCTTCCTCGTCCTTAAAAGGCTCAAAACGTAAGTAGTAGGTTCTTTTTCGTCATCCCTTGAAGGAGATCAATTTCATCTTCTTCAACTGTTATATCCATTCTTTTTCCTCTTCTTCTCTTGTATATGTTATGTATCTTTTTCACTAACCATTTTCTTCTTGCAACTATATTTTATCAAAGTAGTCCATCTATACTTTCCACCACCATCACCCTGTGGTCATACCTCTTCTTCTCAGTTAACTCTTAGCTCCCTTCGAATAAGTGAAATAACAAATCTAGGAAATATCAGGTTTTATTAAGGCAGTGCGCTAGTTTGGAGCCCGAATGCCACTTGTGTGCTGAAGAGGAAGGGAAAGTAGGAGTGAGCAAAAAATCCAAAAACCGAATATCCGATGTGAACAAAACCGAAATTTAAAATTAGGTTCGGATTTTTCAGATTTTCGGATCGGATCGGATCGGATCGGATTGCAATTTTTCAAATTTTCAGATTTTCGGATCGAATCGGATTGGATTTTTTAAATACAAAAAAATCCAAAAATCCGAATTATATATATTTTGTATATATAAATAATATTTTATTTAATTATTTTTAAATTTAATATAAATATATATAAGAATTAAAAAAATTGGTTTCAGATTTTTGGTTTTTTCATAATTTCGGATTTTTCGTTTCAATTCGGTTTTTTTATAAAAAAATCGAATTTTCGGATTTCAGATTTTCGGATATTCAGCTCGGATCGTATTTTTTCTCTCTCGTATTTGATTTTCTGATCGATTAGATGAAAATCAACCAAACCGAATGCTCACCCCTAAGGGAAAGGGTATTACCTGAATACCCCACCTAGATCAGGCAACAGATACATTTAAATTGGAATATTTGACTAACTAAAGTAGCCATTTATTAAATTAAATCGAAACTGAAATCTTCATACCTCAAGACCTTCACTATTAAGTGCCATGGACTTTTCCTCGACCGGTCAGTTTGTTTCAAAGATCGCCAGATTCCATTTCTTCCTGAGTAACCCCAACCCTCATCTTCTTCCCTAAACTTTGTCTCCTCCTCTCTGTCAACACCTCTGTTCTTTTCCTGAAGCAAAGAAGTGTGAGTCATTGTTGAAAGGAAAGAATCAATTAGTGTCGAAAGGAAATGATCAATTAGCAAGATTTAAAGATCTATATTCCTTAATTTATTGTTTTTCTTTTTTACTTCTTTCCTTGTACATCTTTTTCCAACCCTATAAAAATGGTTCTTGTAAAACATAATAAACACAACAACCTTTACAGCCTCTAATCCCTCTTTCAGTTCTACAATACAATTAACATGTTTTAACATGGTATTAGAGCATAAACGATTCTAGGAACTCAGGGCTAGATCATCATCGTTCCATACCTTTCCCAACCTTTTTTTTCAATCAAGGCAGAAGTCTTTCCTAACCTTTTTTCCCTCCTGAAATAGAAACAAAAACAGAATGTCAGACGAAATTACCAACACAAACTCAGAATTAACCTTACAGATTGCCAATCTAGTGAGCAACTCCGACAATTTTATACTCGGATTCAAACTAAATGGGAACAATTATCCGCTATGGGCTCGGCTCATGAGAGTGGCCATAGGGAGCAGGGGCAAGTCTAGCCACATTACTGGACAACCTCCACCACCAAATATAGCCGATCCAACCTACTATCAATGGGAAGAAGGAGACCTATCGGTTTCTTACGGCTCATATAGAATATGGAGTGAGATCGCTGACTTAACTTGCCCAACATCGACCGCCAAGGCCAGTGTGGGTGCCTAGCAATCACATACGGAGTTGAGCGGATCCATTCCAAATCTACGATTTGGAGGTAAAGGCTAATAAAGTCACCAAGGCAACTTACACCTGAGGATTATCGAATGAACTTCAAGCCATATGGCTCACCATTGATCGGGGAGCCAAACCTCTCGGCTGCGAAGAAGCGGATTAACAAGTATCGAAATTAACCTCAAATCGCCGGTCAGATCAATTCCTCTACGGGTTAGATGCCAACACGATGGTATTCAAGGACATTCTTAAAGAAGTCCCATTCCTCACCAATCGGCCTTCTCACGGTAAGAATGAGGTCGCCCGACTACACATCTTGCAACCGGAACCAACCACGCCGACTCAAACATCACATCATCGGAATAGAGCCGGCCTCACCGCTAGATAGCCTATACTTCCGCCAAACGCACACCCACAAAGACATCGCCGCCAGAGGACCTTCCAACCACCCGAAACCCATCATCGCGAAAAGGGAGGATAAATCGAAACTCTATCGCACCCATCGTGGTATGAACAAACACACCAAGGAGACAGAGCCCAACTTGTTTGTTATCCAAAATGGGAGGATAACCACAAGACTCAACTGGAGAAAGCGAAAGACGGCGATCGGCGCTGATAGCCGCGGTGGCGAATCGACAAGTGGTTGTAGGTGATGGACGGGCGACTGCGAGAGGTAAATGAGAAGAAATGGGGAGGACGGCTGAAGAGGGAGAAGGGGGCGAAGCATCAGGTATAGGGTTTAGTGGTTTGCCACTAAACCCTCAATCTTCTTGCTATTTACAATCAAACCCCCACCTTTTGTTGTCCATAAATATTTCCGATGCTTGTCAAGCCGTTTGTAATACAATGGATAGTGATAATGGATAGATTTTTTATTGTGGGGCCACCGATACAATGACTTTTGATAAATCTGATATAATTGAGTCATCAAAATCTTTTCGAACACATGTTCAAACTGCCAATGGTGATTTGACTCGGGTTGAGGGAGCAGGAACTATAGAAATTTCTTCTACTTTACAGCTTTCTAATTGTCTATATGTTACGTCTCTTTCCCATAAGCTTCTGTCAATTAACTACGCTACAAAAGAACTCAATTGTACCATGCTAATGCACCTCACTGCCTCCTTCGTGATATCGTGACGTGGAAGATTATCACGGGCATGGAGCGGAACGGAATATACTATGTGGACGAGATAGCTCAACAAGGCAAGGCGATGCGGCTCACGGGAATCAGATCGGGAAGCACGGCTCGCATCGACGATTAGGCATCCTTCTACGGGTTATCTTAAGATTCTATTTCCTAAGTTAGTGCAAAACGAGATGTTATCTTGTTAAACTTGTGTTTGGCTAAAAGCCATAGACAATCTTTTAAAACAAATGATACACAAGTCGACTCGATTTTTCTTTAGTACACTCGACGCTTGGGGACCATCACCTATTATGCGGAGGGTCGTGGTTTTAAATATTTTCGCTTTTATCGATGATTGCACTAGATGACATGGATATATTTTCTCAAACACAAGTCATCGTTTTTGAAAAATTTACTCATTTTTATACCATGGTCCAAACTCAATTTCAGAAAAATATCCAAACCCTTAGAACCGATAATGGGGAGGGGGGAATTTGTTAATAATTCCATGAAAAACATTTGCCAACAAAAAAGGATAATCCATCAAACCACTTGTCCCCACACTCCCGAACAAAACGGTGTTGCAGAACGAAAGAATCGAATTCTCCTTGAAATGACTCGTGCTATGATGATTGAGTCTCGTGTGCCCACCCATTTTTGGCCTGAAGCAGTTGCCACCTCCGTTTATCTTATAAATCGTCTTCCTACTAGAACTCTCCAACTTCAAACCCCTTACGAAAATTATCCACTCTTGCCGCTATACCTATCGCTCTTACTCTTCAACCTCGGGTTTTTGGTTGCTCTGTATTTGTTCATATTCCCAAACATGAACGAACTAAACTCTCTCATCAGGTTATTAAGTGTGTGTTTGTTGGTTATGGGTGAATAAAAGGATATAGGTGTTACAATCCCAAAACCCGCCAAGTCCTCACCACCACGAACTGTAATTTTCAAATGTAATACTTTTATGATAACCACCTTAACAACAATGTGGAGAATGCAAAAGAGAGCGAGATCGACTTGCTAAGTTGGTTACCCATGCCATGTCCGGAAGTCGATCCAACGTAAAAGTTAGCTCGCCACCGAGCCAATCTCACCCACCTCGAATAATCTAATCATTGTCAAGGCCATATCTCATCCGCCACCGATATCCGAGGTAAAGGTAGTTGCTCTCTCGCGCGTGCGGAGTTTAGAGGAATCAAGAGTGGTATGGTGAAATCCTTTCGTTAAGAAGACTATTAATGGAATTGGGTCTTCATCTACCAAAGACATGCCAGATGTTCTCATGACAACAAAGTCGCCATCAAGATATCGAGAACCATGTACAACACTACGTAACTAAACATGTCAAGTTGATAGACATTTTATCAAAGAAAAGATCGAAAGTGGTATTGTGGCATTACCCTCAGACGATCCAAGACCAACTCACCGATATCCTAACCAAAGCCGTGAACTCCAAGAGTTTTGTAGAAGTTTCGACAAGTTGAGCATCTGAAATCTCGCCACTCAACTTGAGTGAAAGTGTTGAAAGGAAAGAATCAATTAGTGTTAAAAGGAAAGATCAATTAGCAAGATTCAAGGATCTATATTCCTTAATTTATTGTTTTCCTTTTTACTTTTTTCCTTGTACATCTTTTTCCAACCCTATAAAAAGGTTCTTTAATTCATAATAAACACAACAACCTTTACAGCCTCTAATCCCTCTTTCAGTTCTACAATACGATTAACATGTTTTATCAGCCATCCCTCTTCTTCTTAGTTCCTTCACAAATAGAGACTTCGGAGGTTCTTCACCTGAGACATAAAGGCACAAAGTGTTTGCACACTTAACAAAATAAGCAGCCAGGGGAAATTAATCACACACATATAAAGAAATGCAATCTTTAATAGGAAAATAGACTTTTGCTTTTAAACGAACATAGAGGCAACATGAATTAGATAATTATATGTATATGAGTACATGGACGTGCATGCCTATGGGTAGAGTTTAAAATTAGCCTGTCCCGATGGGCAAATTTTGAGGTACCCTTAATGGGGTCGGGCCGACTCGTGAAAATAGTGGTTCAAAAAATCGGGCCTAAAAGCTCATCCACATAGCCCATCGGGTTGACCGGACTTTGGGCTAAAAAGCTCTGGGTTAATGTGCCTAAAAGCCCACCCACACATTTAAATTTTTTATATTTTATATTAGTAGTAAATACGAAATAGTAAATATAGAAAATAAAATTGATGTTAATAGACGTAATTTATCTTATTTATTTTGAAATTGATGTTAGTAGATTTAATTTATTTATTATTATCATATTTTTTTAAAATTAAAAATAATATTTTATTAAATTAAATATTGGACGGCCACTACTACCACCAGACAATGGGTTACTACCATATTTTTAGCCCGATAGCATTTCGAGCCAGGCCAGCCCGACCCAATAAAAACAACAAGCCCGATGGGCCGGGCCGGGCCGACCCATCCCTTTTGCCAACTCTACCTATGGGGGAGTTAGGGTAACCAAAAAGGTGCACATAGGTAGTGAAGAAAAAATTGAGAAATATTCACAATTCACTTCTCTAATTTCCCATCCCATTAATTGCAGAAGGTGAATGGGGACATTTATAGTAAGACCTATACCGAATGGTACTAAATTTCGGTCAAGATTTAAGTTCTGTTGTCGAGGACTCAGATAAAAGAGTTCAAAAGCATTATATATATATAAAACAGACTACTTTCACATGAACAATAACTTGAGTCAATCTGGCATCTTGTGAATTTCCTTTTTCTTCCACTTCTAGTGTCCATGCCCAATATTTACAGCGTAAACACAAATGCAATTCCTTCTGAATTTATACGGTACCATCAATATGTGGTGGGAGTCACCAAATGACAAATAGGATCTGGCCATCACTAATTCTCATGTTGTTTATCAATCACACAGCTTACAGACTTACTGTGATTTATCAATTCATCAACAAACGATGCATTTCGACCTAGTCCCTGAGTCTAGAGCACTCAGTTCAATTCATACAGATCACAATCATATGCAACCCCATCCAACAACAAAACGGGAGTAAACAATCCGTCAAGTGCATTATAAATGAACAGTAACATCTAAAAATAGCTAACATCAAAACTTCCAACTCAGCCGCATATATCTCTATGGTCATAGTAATAACTCATCAAAGAAGCTGTTCCAAATGGTAAATTTTGAAAAGCAAGCTCATCAATAGTTACCCATAACTTCTTTCAAAAAAATAGTAACCCATAACTTATGCACGACCATATATAGTAATATACAGCACAAATCCGAGTCATATCTTAAAATACTATCACAACGAACGCACCTACTTACCATTACTTGTTTATCATCGGCTTCTACTTTACAACTAACCCTAAATCTCCTGTAATTATTTGCAATTCCTGAATTACGAAGCCTAATTCTCCTTTTCTGCAAACTGAAATCCACGTAGAAACAGACGATTTTGGACTGTGAATTTGATGGAGTTGATTTTAACAGCTGAAGGCAAGCCATTGCAATTACGGAAACTCAAATTTGAGATGAAATGAATTTATCTGAGATCATGTAATAATCAATGGAAAATGTGAATTTTGCTACGAAAGAAAAAGAAAGTTTGAAGGTGTGACCAAGAGCGACGGACGGTTCTGAAGTTGAGGTCGCACCCCTGGCGTATTGTAGAAAATACGGGATCTGAATGGCTAATTTGCGCCAGAATTTGTTTTTGTCATGGCATTTTTGTGGCCAGAAAGTGAGGTGGAAGGCTGGTGGTCTGGAGCCGTCGGAATCTTGAGCATGACGTGGTACTATCACCCCATTTTTGAAATAAAATAAAAGATAAAAGAGAAAATATCATTTTCCCCTTAAAAGAGAGAGAATATCATTTATCAACCCTTTTCTTTTCATAAATAAAATTAACATATAAAATAAATGCACCCTTGTTATCACAAAGAATAAAAATAATTGGAGCATCAAGTCATATGGCACATATAACTTATATGATGATTCTTCTTCGTTATGAATATATAACCTAGCTAGGTACGAATTCATATGACTCTACGAATTCATATGACTCGTTTTCACTATAGTTTTAGTGTGATCTCTTAGTCGTATCAATTTTGATCATCGCTACCGATATTTTGATAGGTGTGCGGTCAGACGTTAACCCAATCTTCTTGGGAGAGTATACAAATATTATATTCTATTATTTGGAATTTATACATAATCAAACAAGTAATTGGACCACAAAATTAAAGATTTCTTGGACGCTCTTGATTCGTAGTGCCCTAAGTGGCGCACCTCTAGGTCAGCTTCAAATTAATATATATATCTTTAGTTAGTATGTAGTATTAAAATTTAGATTACATATTGTGGCCATGTGGATAGCCTAAATAAACGATATGTGGTAGATCATTTTTTATTTTTTATTAATTTTCATTGAGGTGCAAGACAAGTAATTTCTTCTTCTTCTTCGCAACTATTGTTGTTCCCCGGAAGAGAAAGGAAAGCAGGTGGTGGCAATGTCACGGTGGCGGTGGTCGCAGTGGCTGGTTGCTAAGTGAAATTGCAAAAAAATAATGTTGTGTTGTTGTATGAAATTGAAGAAAATGGAGAGAATTTTGAGAGAGAGAGAGAGAGAGAGAGAGAGAGAGAGAGAGAGAGAGAGAGAGAGAGAGAGAGTTTATAGTGAAGTTACGGTGAAGTTCATTTAAATCGAGAATGAGATTGTGGTTTATGATGAAGTTTGTTGAAAATCGAAGAAGGTGACGGCGAGATGAAGCCCTCTGCGAAGAACATGCATAATAATACACATGAACCTGCATGACATTATACATAAACTTGTATATGCAGAATAATAAATAAATATGCATACGACTAAACATAAATATGTATACTACGAAACACAAACTTGAATGCTTTAAAACAAAAACTCATAAGTTTCTCATTCTCAATATCTATCTTCTCTCTTCTCCAATGTGCACAATCATTTTTATTGTTGATCATTTGCTTTCTTTGATCATTTGTTCTTTCGAATTATGAAGCTATAAGTAATCGATCTAAACGAGAGAAAAAATTATGGATAAATCAACCTCATATGCTTTTTATATTCAAAATTATGCAGTTTTCTGTTTTAAAATATGTATGGTTTATTTTTCTATATCACATAATAAATTAAATTATACAGTTTTGTGTTCAATCGTACGTAGTTTTATGTATAACAATATGTATTTTTTTTGTTCAACCGCATGTAGTTTTTTGTTTAACTACATGCATGTTTACTGTAGCGAAATCAATATCCAATGGATTAAAACATCTGAAAAAATCTTCATCATATAATTTATGAAATGAATAGATAAAATTGAGTATTATATACTATGAAATGCTTGAGTACTACATAATCCCTCTTCTATATCATATTATGTCAACTTTTGGGAAATAATATGTAATTTCATGTTAGTAATACTTTAATATATAAAATTTCCTCAAATATGCTCATCATATATCTTCTGCATAAAAATATTATATATATATATATATATATATATATATATATGTTTGTGTGTGTGTGTGTTTTTAAGGTATAGTAAAATATATCCACTTTCATAAAAGAAAGGCAAAATATTACACTCATGAGCTTAATTCAGTTGATTAAGAACTAATAGATTTGAAACAAGGTAAACTATACTTTCATAATCCAAATATAGATATTTAAAATGTATCTACATTTGGATTAACGGACAATACTACCCTTAATGAAAATGAGATTAAAAATAAAATAAACACTAATTCCTACCACCGCCGTTAATCCCCATGCACCACTCATTTTCACTATTATCCCAAAGTTTCTCCCTATCCCCCTCTCTCTGTTTCTCTAGAATTCGCTTCATCTGCCACCCTCGCCATTGCTCGAATACGAGTGTTCAAACACTGTTGAAAACAATTTTTCTATCTTATATTGGCTTGGTAAAAGTCATTTTTCCAATATATAAGATTGGACTACTTTCTATTTTTGTAAGATCTTTTAAAGGAATGAAAGGGTCCAATTCTATTATGATATCAGAATAGAACAAAGTTCTGATGAGAATGCATAATGACTCGATTCTAATAAACATGTGAATACTCATATGCAGGAATCGTGCATTTGAGTAATAGTTTATTTTTTATATTTGAGCATTCAATTGATAGTTTATTTTGTATAGTTGAGCATTCAAGTAATATTTCAGTTCGAACTATTATTTGAATTAATGCACAAATGTTGCATTCGAGCATTCGTGTTTTTAAGTATTACAGAATCGGAGTGAGGAAATTGATTAATGTCCGGTTTTGCAAAGGTGAGGCGGCAACTGTGGTGTTTAAGTTTTCCTGCATTTTGGTTAATAAGATGAGAAAGGGAGAAAAAAGGTAAGAGTGAGAAATTTTATGTATTTATGTTTTAATGAATGTTTTTTTCTTTCTTTTATGAAAATGATATACTTCCTCCATCATACTCAAGACGGCTCATTTCATTTTGGCACGGTTATTTAGGAAAATAATGTAAAGTGATTAAAGTGATAAATAAAGGTATGTCTTATAACTTTTGAATTGATAATTATTTTCTAAAAATGAAAAAAAAAATATCTTGAATGAGATAGTCCAAAAATAAATACATATCATCTTGGATGTGATTGAGATATTATTAAAAAAGGAGAAATTGGTTTTATCTATATTTATATATGGAAAATAGTTGGGGGTACGAGTCCAATTGTCCAAATGTACAACAATGAGTGGTCGGTCTTTAAGTTGGTTGTCAAGGGGGTTTTGCAGAGGTGCGGCCACGGTGGTGTTTAGGATTTTTGCATTTTGGGAACTATAGGGAAAGAGAGAGATGCAAAAAGTTGGGAGTGGATATTATTTTTATGTATTATAGTTTTAATGGATATATTTTGTCTTTGTTTTATAAAACTGGGATATTCACTCTTTAGTGCTTTGTAATCTTGGAATGCAGTTAGCAATAGGTGACTAATCTTTGAGGAGACATGTCCCTGTTATAGGCGTCGTCCCTCGTGGGAAGCATCCGGAGTCAAC
Source organism: Salvia rosmarinus (assembly GCA_036937905.1). Classification (NCBI taxonomy): domain Eukaryota; kingdom Viridiplantae; phylum Streptophyta; class Magnoliopsida; order Lamiales; family Lamiaceae; genus Salvia; species Salvia rosmarinus. The sequence goes on along the minus strand of CM072815.1, from coordinate 78,367,491 downwards.
ACCGCATTGATGTTGGGTGTTACAGTTATGTCCCCGTTGAGTGCGAGAGGGTTACGGCGGTTTACGGAGACAGCGTCCCACGTTTCCGTAGAGCCGTCATGTCGAACGTTAGCGAAGCACGATGAATACGGACAACGCGTGCGTCGGGTTCATTCGGCGTATCGGGCGTCTCTTCAAGTGCAGCAGCAGCCCAACAGTTGGGCCACACGAGTTGGGCACCGGACCAACTCCATCTGGGCTCGATATCAAACATTGATCCAAAATATACGGGCGATGGGCCGCAAAGCAGGCCCACGAAACAAGCCCGAACAAGCCCAAAACACGATCCACGGAATCGAATCGGCCGGGCGAACCCGAACCGAACCCGGATCGGGACCGGCGGGCGGGCGAACTGGACTTGGGCGGGCGGCGGCGCGCGTGTGGGCTTTTTCATCCCATCACATGTGCACACAATTATACTAAGTGTTCAATGAACCACTTATATAGACAATTAATGTATGTACATTAATCAATGTGGGATAAGGATTAATTAATCCATGCTTATCCCCTTAAGCACATAACTTCATGTTTAAGTGACCAACTTTGATCCATTATTTCTCACTCACGGAAATCGGTTTGAGAATGTGAATACCTACGATCATCTACTCGAAAAGTAGATCGATCCTATGCCGCTTAATTTCATAAAATTAAATGTTACGTCACTCAAAATCTTGGTCAAAGTAGCTTCGACAACTCGACCATATATATATATATATATATATATATATATATCGCAGATTTCAACAATCCCCACATGAGTGGAAATAGCCATATTCATGTATGCACACCATTTCGATCCTCAAGAGATGTTAAAATATTTGGACGGTGGTTTATGGCCTGAACCTTCCATAGTTAGTACCATCGAGTGCAGGCGGATTAGTGGACACGATGCTTGAACTATTCCCCACAACGTGTGCGAGACAATGGTATTAACACTTTAACACCTCAACCTCATCCGTTCTCACGTTTGATTCCATTTGGCCATGGACATCCACTTTGGATTCATAAGTGTTTTGTTTGAGCGGCCCACCGCACTTACATAGGTGATTCTTTATCGAGTATCTTGCCATACTCAACCTACTCGAGGTATCTTAGGAATCATTAAGAGTCAACGACTCAACCTCACCACTAAGCAAGTTTTTCAAACACTCGTTTGCTTTCTAGGAACAGACTAACTTGAGTATTTACACTCGAACTCCCATAGCTTAGTTCTCCATTGAACCGAGTTCTTGAGATCTCCGGTCATCATGGTTGGGTTACCACTATGATTGTTCTTAAGATGTGGATTTTAATCCCATTCCTCTAACAACTTGATCATTTGATCCGGTTCGACCCTTTGGTTAACGGATTCGCCGGATTATCTATTGACTTGACATAGTCGATTGATATAACCCCACGAGATCAAATGCCTCACGGTATTATGTCGCGCGACGTATATGTCGAGACTTGCCATTATACAAATCACTTTTCGCTCTTCCAATAGCCGCTTGGCTATCACGGTGAATCATCACCGGTGGCGTGGTTTGACCAACATGGAATATCTTCCAAAAATTGGAGCCACTCGGCTTCCTCACCGCCTTTATCCAAAGCTATGAATTACGATTCCATGGTGGATCGGGCTATACACGTCTGTTTCGTGGATCTCCAAGAAACGACACCTCCCAATCGTGAACACATACCCACTTGTAGAAAGTGAATCTTTCGTGTCGGATATCGATTGGCATCACGGTACCCTTCAATCTTGGGGATATCTCGTGAATGCGACCCATGATTTTGAGTATACTTGAGTACCTCAAAACTCTCACTAGAGCCTTCAATGCTCCTTGCTTGGATTGCTCGTGTAACGACTCAATTTGTTCACGTATGGAAGCTATGTCGGGTCGGTGCAATTTGTAAGATACATCAAACACCGATGACCTTAGCATAGTCTTCTTGTCCAACGGGTTCACCCTTGTTCTTACTCAGTGAACATTGAGCTCCAATGGGGTCTTAGCGGTAAACCGTCAAGCGTTGAATTTCTTTAGCACTTTCTCGACGTAGTGAGATTGTGTCAAGATTATTCCGTCGATCTTCTTAGAATCTTGATTCGAGAATCACATCGGCTAATCCCATGTCTTTCATGTCAAAATTTCTTTTTAACATGCGCTTTGTGTCATTAATGACTTGAGTATTGCTACCCATGATCAACATGTCATCTACATACGGACACACTATGACATAACCATTATCGGTGTTTGATCTTGAAACCATTTGCCAACATTATATTGTCAAATTTCAGTGCCATTACAACGGCGCTTGTTTCAAACCATATAGAGACTTCACGAGTTTGCATACCTCGCCTCTCGACCGGTACAACAAACCCTTGGGTTGCTATATATACCTCATCCTCAAGGTCACCATTCAAAAGCGGTCTTAACGTCCATTTGATGAATCTCAAGATTGTGCAAAGTAGCAATTGCGAAGCACCCTAATAGGCGTAATCCTCGTCACGGTGAATATGTATCGAAGAAATCATATCCTCTCTTTGTTTAAACCCTTTGACAACCAAGCAGCCTTATACTTTTCAATTGATCCATCTGCCTTGTACTTTCTTTTAAGGATCCATTTGCATCCTAAGGGCTTACAACCTTCCGGCAAATCAACCAGCACCCAAGTGTGGTTTTGCAGAATGGAATCAATCTCGCTTTGAACAGCCTCTCGCCAAAGCATTCCGTCTGGCCGAGCATAGGCTACTTTGATCGAAGTTGGTTCTTCGTCCAACATGAACGCAATATAGTCAGGACCAAAATCCTTTGGCGTTCTGACTCTACTGCCTCGTCTCGGTTCGACCCCTCGGATCGGACTCGATCGCTATGCGATATCGGTTCTTCCTCCAAAGATTTAGAACTCGAAGCTTCACCATCAGCTCTATTGCTAGAACTGGCTTCACTTTTATCCTTGTCTTTACAGGGATAAACATTTTCAAAGAATATAACATTCCTTGATTCAATCGTCGTCCCCACAGTCATATCCGGTACCTCTGACTTGTGGATCAGAAAACGATAGTGCCTTTGTTCGATTGCATACCCAATAAAGATACAATCGATCGTTTAGGTCCAATTGTAACTTGTTTAGGAAGAGCACCTCAACCTTCGCCAAACACCCCACACTTTGAGATATTTGTACGATGGCTTTCTTCTCCACTCGTGAGGTGACATCCTTATCTTAAGTGGAACTCGGTATGTAGTTGGTCGTCAAACGACTTCCCCCACATGTTATTAACTAATCAACAAAGAGTGTTCGATTTTACGTTCGTAGCGCCATTAGGCGAGGTGAATAAGATCGTCGTTTGATGTATTATACCACTTTCGTTGCATAATGCCTCAAGCAGACTACATATTCTCCACCTCTATCACTAGCAGGTCTTAATTCGCTTAGTTGATTCTCAACCGTTCTTGAAGTTTTTAAAAGCTTCAATAGCCTCGTCTTTACTTCTTAGAAGGTAAAGATAACAATATCTTATGACATCATCAATAAACGTGATGAAGTACTTTTACCACCTCTAGTTTGTACAAACTTTAAATCACACACATCGGTGTGAATAAGTTCTAGGGGCTTAGTGCTCGTTCTACCGAATGAAACGGTAACTTAGCCATTTTGGCTTCCACACAAACCTCACATTTCGTTTGTGTATTAACTTCATTTAACTTTAGTAAATCTAAATTTACTAATCTTTTATTGCATTTAGATTAACATGTCCTAATCTACAATGCCATAAATCGAGCACTCACCAAGTAAGAGGAAGTAGATGCATTTTATTAATAGCAATCTTGGGTACACGGTATGACCATTACATTCAATTTGAAAAGACCCCAAGTAAGATAACCCTACCAAGGAACTTCCCAAACTTAGTCAAGACAAACTTGTCCGACTCAAAACTAGTCTAAACCCTTGTTAACTAGAATAGAGGCCGACACCAAATTCTTGCGGATGTCAGGGACATGCGACACATCCTTCAATGTGATCTCAATGCCGGACGACATCTTGAGCACCACATCACCAACTCCGCAACCTCGGATGAAGCTTGGTTCCCCATGTTGACCTTCCTCCCTCAACAGCTTGTAAGTGGAGAAACGCATCTTTTCGGCGCAGACGCGTGCGCGATGCTTGATGTCGATGAACCATCCACCTTGATTCTCGGCGTGGTTGACTTCTTCGCCACCACAGCAGCTAAGTCATCCTTGTCCCATTTGTCAAGTCCTTCTCGACAACATTGGTAACTTGTTTAGCCTTCTTCTTCGCTTACTGACGGTCCTTACTCGTGTGGCCATGCTCGCCACAATTATGCCGATCCCCCGTCAAACTTACGGGCAACCACCTTCCCTTTGCCTTTGTCATGGACATTGGGACGAACACGTTTGTTGGAGGGACCGCCTCTCCAACAGTTGGCCTTCAGATCGAGCAAGCCTTTCGCTTATATCTTGCTTCTTCACGTCGGACTCAATGCGCAGTTTGACGATCAAGTCTTCAGCGTCATATCCTTTCGCTTGTGCTTAAGGTAGACCTCAATTCTCTCCACCCGGGGGTAGCTTCTCAATCATCGTAGCGACGACAAAGCCGTCCGAAGCGATGTGCCCTTCGACTTGAACCTCGTGTACAATGAGTTGAAACTCTTGCACTTGGTCCATGATCGGTCGGGAATCGACCATCTTGTAGTCCAAATATTGGCTACAATAAACTTTTAGTACCGCATCATCACTACGGTGCTTCTTTTCTAGCGCATCCCACATACTTTTGGATGTCGTTACAACAAAGATAAACACTATACAAGCTATCTTCTAAACTACCAAGTATAAAATTTTTACAAAGGTAGTCGCCAAGTCGCCGATTGTCATATCTTCGCCGGACGTGAAAGTCCGTTACTTGACCCCTAACGGCGGGCTCATCTTCCATCGAAGTTGGCGAAGCCCAACGCCGTGAGGTAGAACAACATCTTTATCGCCATCTCTTGAAGTCGGATCCTCCAAACTTGGCGACTTCTCGGCGGCGATCATCGTCCTGCGGTATGAGCAAAGGCCGAGATCGATCCATGGCCGATCCACGGTGTTAGATCCCATGGATCGGCATCGACCCAGCGAAAAGTGCGATCGTCGAACCGAATGAACCACTAAAGTGGAACCAATTGTTGAACCACTAAAGTGGAACCAACAATCGACCAAAGGGTCCCATGGTTGACCAGAAGGCATCGAACCAAACATGACCGAAGCCATTGTGCGGTGGCGGCGGCGGCAAGCGAGCGGCGGCGGCGGCAAGGCGAAGAGGCGCAAGTGAGGCGAGGCGAAATGACATCTCCAAGCAAAGGTTTAGGTTTGAAAGTTTTAAGTCGATTTTAAGTCGACTCTTCGTGGCAAGTACTATCTCGTCTTGCGATTGTTGGAAAACGCATACAAATAGTACAACTTGGGCGTATTACAACTTGTGATGTAAATGTGGAGATGATCAAAACTAACAATGAACTTAAACACAAGAGAAATGTAATAAAAATACAGATAACAGTATTCTAATGCCGAGTCGAGGAGGCCTCTTTCCGCAAGGCGAGATATGCCGGTAGTGCTCTCGGTTCTGGCGTATCGTCCCCAAAGATAAAATGGCGGCGTCTCAAAGGTGGCGGCAAGATCAAAACCAACGAGCTCCGACGAACCGGACGGAGGCGAGGACGAGCTGACACGAACTATGTATGCGAGGAGTGCTTTGGAATCTTGGAATGCAGATTAGCGAGGTGACTAATCTTTGGGAGACATGTCCTATTTATAGGTCGCCCCTCGTGGGAAGCATCTTGAGTCAACACCGCATTGATGTCGGTGTACGAAGTTATGTCCCCCATTGAGTGCGAGAGGGTTACGCGGTGGTTTCGGAGACAACGCCCCACGTTTCCGTAGAGCCATCATGTCGAACGTTAAAGATGCCACGATGAATCGGACAACGCGTGCGTCCGTGTTCATTCGACGATCCGGACGTCTCTTCAAGTGCAGCGGGCCCAACAGTTGGGCCACACGAGTTGGGCTGGGACCAACTCCATCTGGGCTCGATATCAAACATTGATCCAAAATATATGGGCAATGGGCGAAACCAGCCCCGAAATAAGCCCACGAACCACTTATATAGACAATTAATGTATGTACATTAATCAATGTGGGATAAGGATTAATTAATCCATGCTTATCCCCTTAAGCACATAACTTCATGTTTAAGTGACCAACTTTGATCCATTATTTCTCACTCACGGAAATCGGTTTGAGAATGTGAATCTATTCTATATGCCGCTTAATTTCATAAAATTAAACGTTCGTCACTCAAAATCTTGGTCAAAGTAGGTGTATCAAGTCAAATTTACTGACTATGAGTGGGTCAGTCCAACCAAAAATGAAGTTAAGCTACAAAATGCTTAGCCCAACGCAGCTTAACCCGCTACCTCAGTATCAATATGTACAATTGAACATTGATAATAAATTTCAAAATGTTACCGGCTCATTTGGTAGATATATTTAGATATGTCAAGATAGATAAAAATAGGATGTGTATTGTAGATAATGTTAGATTGATATCGTATCTTATTGTTTGATAGATAAGATATAAAAAATATAGATAGCAAACTTGTTTGTTTGGTACACTAGTTAAAAAGCAAGATTAAGTAAAAAATTACAATTGTATCCTTATGACAAATCAAAATGACAATTTGAACTGAAATTGTTAATTTTAGTATTTTACAACGAGTTTCATCTAATTCTCTCAATAATAAAGAAAATGTTGAATTGTTAAAAATTAAACTATGATTACTTACCAACAAGTTTCCAGAAATTCTAGAAGTAGTACAAATATTAAGCCCTCGTGTGTTAGAGTTTTGTTAAAAAAATAATTCTACAAAGGAAGTTGGAGCGATAAATTCACGACTACTAATTCAACAGATAAATAAATGATGAATACACAAAAGCAAGAATCCAAAAACTTGAAGAAAAATAAAAAACCCTAGCTATTGAAAGTTGTGAAACAAGATATCGGTGGCTCGATTCATAAGATTAGGGCTCAATCGAAACATCAAAACACAAAATTCCATCTGATCCAGACATCTATCGCCGTCCAAATCTCCTTCCTTGAGCATACATCGCAGCAGCTCATCGTCGTCGACCTTCAAACCCAACACCGCAAAGATTCTTCTTCAAGCCGTGGAATGTGATGAGCTGCCTCGTGAATCCATGAGCACCTCAAACCCTTTACGGCTGTTCATGAACCCTCCGCCCCAAGCTTCTCAACGATGTGGGTGATCGAGGCGGTGGCGCAGAGATAAGAAGACGGCGAAGATGGAGTAGAGGCGGGAGGAGGAGGTGAGATCCGTCGATGGGTGGCAGTCCGGCGAGGAGAAAAAGAAGAGGAGTGAGTGAGGGAGGGATGAGCGGCGGTGATAGTGAGAGAGGCAAAGAGTGAGAGAGGAGGATGACGAAGAGGTGAGATCTTGTCTTGAGTATATAAGGGTAGTTTTGTCTTTCTACTTTATAAAGCGTATCACCGCTCAAATAAGAATACATATCTTACCCATTTGTCCAGTTGTATATACATAAGAAAACAGTAAAATTGGCACGGGCTTTCCTATAAAAACAGGCATGAAAGATAAGAATATGACTTATCAAACAAATAGATAAACCGAGATATATTAGCTATCTAGGGCTTATTTTGGCTATCAAACATGCCCTTAATGTTTTGATTTGAACTGGAGGGTTTATCCATATCCATGCAAATGGATATACAAGAGTTTTTGCGTATGATTGAAACTAATATCATTAGAGTGTTAGGCTAACACCATGCCACCAAACCTTATAGTCATATTTTGAAACTATAAAAATATATTAATATATAAAATCAATTGAGCTATTTTGACCCGAATTCTTCACACTTTTGAGACTTGATTTTTTTCTATCTATACTTTCTTAGCTAAACTTAACCCTAATTTTGACGGTCGTAGGTGGGGCAAGAATAGGAATTTGGGATTATTAACCCCATGGACACCGTCCCAGCATTGTCTTTGTGGAAAGAAATTTGAAAGTTAACTTTGCTACTCATGACCAAAAAACATAAACAAATAAAACAAAAAGAAAAGAAGAAAACCATTACTTCCTCCATTTCGGTATTATTAGTTCCTTTCTTTTTATACGTAGATTAATGAGAGTTAAGTTTTGTATATAAAGTAATATGTGACACGAAATTCGAAGTATTTTTTAATGTAAAATTATTTTCTTATTTAAAATGGATCAATAATAACAAAACAATTCAAAAACAACGAGTGAATAATAATGGTGGTGGGGTATTACTATATAACAATTTTAGGCATGGTTTTCAAGAAAGATTTTGAAGTATTTATGTTTTGCTGACTAAATCTAGAACTCTGTTGTCTTTGTACCAAATTTAGAGGGTGTTTACTGAAATATAAGTTCAAAAACAGCTTTATAAACTGCTTTTTTAAACTTAAAAATAGTTTATAAATTGCTTTTTGTTTAAAAAAAACGAGTATGTTCTCAACCAAATACCTCTTAATTGGTCCCCTCATTACACATTGACATATCTGCCCGCGGTCCTGCGCAGTTCCACAATTTAGATATGCAGGTTTTCACTTGAAAATACAAGTTGATAAATTACAACCACTTTTTAATTTTTTTACAAATTCCAACCATTAAGTAGAGGTGGTCCGCAGTTTTTATTTTCTATTTCTTTTTACTTGGTGCGCTTTATGCATAAGAAGTGAGGTATTCTCACCGTTTATATAAAAATTATATTGTAAAATTAGGTGAACTGAAAAATAATCTATATTATGCTAAGGATGCGACACTAACAGTCAATTACATGATCAATTAAGAATAGATACCCCATCAAAGTGTGTGTTGGTCTAGTGGTAGAGTGGTTAATATCCGAGGTCAAAGATCTCTGGTTCGAGTCCACCGTGACGCAGACTTTAAGATTTCTGTATTAATTGAAAAAAAAACAGATACCCCATCATTTGCTAATGGACCGAAAAGTAGATCTCATACCCAAAAATTTAAGTTTCTAGCTTTTCATGGTCCTACGTGAGACATACACATCTACATGCCGATTAAGTTGTGCATCATTTAACGAGAGTAGACAAGAATTATCCTAATCCTCAAAATTGGTTGGTCGTATTACTTTGAATTATAAAAAGTTGGTTAGAATGCGGAGTAAGTTATCTACCAAATACTTGCTACTTGTAGTTCTCTAAATGCGATATATACGCATAGTAGATGGTTAACGTTTAGTTTTATTTTTAAAGTCTGAATTAATAATAAATTTATTGTGAAAATTGATGAATCCATTGGAAAAGTTACTGAATCCAAAAAAATAAAATTTCCGTCCTTCATAGGATCCGAACCTAGACGAAAGTTCCGAATATTGTGGATTAAATAACTTTCCCGGTAAATTCATCGATTTTTACAATGAATTCATTTGATTCTCATGCTCGCACTTTAAGATTATTCTTTATTTGAACCACAATCCTCTCTCTCTCTCTCTCTCTCTATATATATATATATATATATATATATATATATATAGAGATAGAGAGAGAGAGAGAGAGAGAGAGAGAGAGAGAGAAGAGAGAGATTAAGTTAATCATTTTTACCATTAGAACCAAAACATGATAAATTTAATGTGAAAATTAATAAAATCTGTTGGAAAAGTTAATGAATCAAAAAAAATAAAACTTTTGCCCCTCATGGGATTCGAACCTAGATAAAAATTCTGAATTTTTAGATTCAATAACTTTCCCAACAGATACATTAACTTTCATAACAAATTCATTTTGTTTATAGTAGATTTTTGTGGTTCTTAATTCTCACGTTAAAAATAATTATTATTTCAGCTTTACTCTCTCTATATATATTAATTTTATATATATTAATTTAGAGTGGAAGTCTGGAAGATTATGTTCACTATTATATTAATTATGTCAATAAATTGATTGACATGGACCCCTAATCCCATATTAGTCAATCTCACTAATTCTTAATACGAAATCATGAAGTTGAGAAAGAGTTCAACAATTTGTTGGCGAAATGAAATTGATCAGAAAGAGTTCAAAAATTTGCTGGCGAAAATGATACGACGTAGACATTCCCTATAAATATTTTGTTGATCTTATTGGAAATTGGCAATACATGATTGAGGCCTCAATCAAAGACAGCATTTCTGCATCTATGCACAGAGAGAGAGAGAGAGTTCCACCCCTAGTGTACATTCAACTTGATATTCAAACATGTCTGAAGCAGAAAAACATTCTAAAATCCAAGCAGACTAATAAATAAATTACTAAGCCTCCCCACCTAGAACACGCTTACACAATAGTTTTCACCTGAATGGACTGAAACACAGTCTGCGTAGTGGTTGTCGGAATGATGTCGGAGACTACTAGCACTGTATCTCCATTCTTAATCAACCCTTTGGTCTTCAAAAGATGGACAGATCTGGCGATGTTAGCTTCCATATCATCTGAAAGATCCACCAGAAGTGGAGTGACTCCCCACTGTAGATTGAGAGCCATCCTCGTGCTGCTGTCGTTTGTGAAAGCGAATATGGGAGGATTTGGACGGTTGCGTGAGATCACTGAGGCCATCCGACCGTGCCTCATGTACACGAATATCGCATCAATCCCTAAGTTGTTCGCTGCAATCAAAACAAAACATGTAAACACTAATCATACCAGATATTGAATTTGATAGTGGGAGATTAAGAGAATGAAGGAAAGCAAACATACCCATTGCTGCAGCAGAATTACAGATTTGCTCAGCGATTTGGTCTGGCAAGGATGCTCCGAGGTTATGCTGTAACAGAACGTGTTGCCTGTTCTCTTCACGACTCCATAGTTCCATCCGACTACTGGTCATCCGCAGCACAGAGAGAGCTTTCTGTCCAAATGGTCCAATAGCCGACTCTCCAGAGAGCATCAGTGCATCAGCATATTGGCGAACAGCTTCTGAAACGTCAGCAACCTATACCACAGCAGCAAACTTATAACCAACACCTTCAAAGTTTTTAACTCAAATTTTGAATTTTTTTAATTAAAATCCAACACATTTTGATGTACCAGCAGCGAAGTAAGTAGCCAACACATTTATTTTTTGAAAATTCACTTTTAGAAATTTAACTGACGAAAAGAATTAGCTACCTCAGCTCTTGTTGGGGTAGGATATTCAACCATTGACTCCAAAAGTTGAGAAGCTACCACTACTGGCTTGTTAAGCTGCCTGCATACGTAAGTGATTTCCTCCTGTACCGTTGGAATTTGTTCCAATGGGATTTCGACACCAAGGTCTCCTCTTGCGATCATGATTCCATCAGAAGCTGCAACAATTTCATTCAATTTATGAAGAGCCTCCATACTCTCTATCTTCGCCAATACTTCTATTGATCTGTGCACGATAAATTTTCCATCATATTCCATACTCTAAAAGAAGCAATGGAAGTAAATGATTGGTAAATATCCAATTGATGCTGAACAATTGAATCGCCAAACCATATATATACTAGCAGTGTGATTTTAAACTTACAAAATAGTGGAAAACAACTAATAGTGAGAATCAAGTACAAACTTACTTGGAGGATTTGGTGGAAATGTAGTTCTTCAGATGCGTGACAGCATCAGCATCATTCACAAACGACATAGCAATAAAATCAACACCTTCTGAAATTCCAAAATCTATGTCGGACCAATCCTGATAAATGAAACAATATATTTAAGACAGAGATACCTCTATAAACTTTCATTCAAGCAACTCAAGAAACAAACTATTAGTGCTGATCGATAGCTTCACTTTTAGTTTGTCCATCAAATCCATATTCGTCATTTTTAGTTCTGTACGAACAAGTATCCGACGATGACTAGATCTACTTTCCAAAATACCAATCAGCTGTGTTAGCATCAGTGACTTTATTTATTAGTACATTATATATCATGGCAATGTAGACCCTGTTTAAAAGATTATAATTGCATGAAACTTAATCATATTTCATAAATGATATACTACAAGTTGATTTTGCTTCACCTTAGGTGACAGAGTAGGAAGCTGATAACTTTTCTCAACAAGCTTTCCATCTCTCCAAAAGCTAAGCTTAGCTCGTGGCAAGAGCAAGCCAGGGTCCGTGCACTTACAACGGAGATCATTCCCAACCTTCTCCACCACTTCGAAGGTTGCCATTCCTCCATCAAAAACAATCTCATCGCCTACTTGTATACCTGAAGAGTAAAAACATAGTCTGAAACAACAACCAGAAAAGGAACCCTTTTGTTGCTAGTAAAAGTCACCAATCCACTTTCATATACGACAAACCTTCAGCAAAACCCTCATAATTTGCTTGAATCGTAAATGGACGAGAACCCTCAAATTTTTCATTGGTAAAGAACCAAATTGAGCCATCCTAACAATCCAACAAAAATTGAACACTATTAGAAAATAAACCTTTTCCACCTTTTTTCAACGATATCAGTATAAAAAATCTGTCACAAAATCAATACCTCTGCTTTAACAGAGGAAGGAGCACCATGATCAACCACATGAATCTGACTACCTTCTGTATCAATCATCAAAGACACACAAAACCCCTTTTCCTCATTCAACTTCTTAATCTTCCTAATCAAATCCTGATGCCACTCCCTAGTGTTGTGGCACATATTAAGCCTAGCCACATTCATCCCTCCCATTGCCAGTTTCTCCAGATCATTGAGGGTGCAGCATGCGGGCCCTATCGTGCACACAAGCTTAGTCTTCCTCAACCCCAAGAACCCCTTCTCCCTCAATTCCACTTCTGTGACCACATCAAATCCCAGAGCCCCTTCCAAACTCTTCGAATCTCGAGGAACCCCTGCATCACTCTCCACTCCCACTTGCATCACTGCCTGAACTCCACCAGTTCTCAACTTCCTAGAATTGAATGCACAAACCCCATTCCTCTTAATTGGGACACCAAATACACAGTTCTTCAAATCAACAGCCCCCTCTTTCTTGATCATCCCACCAAACTTGACAGCTAAATCTCCCACAACAGCCATGATCTCTTAATACCTATAATTATCAAAACTTACTAAATATAAGGAAGAGAGAAAAATTAAAACTTGCAGCAATCAAACAAAATCAAAACATATGTAAAAATCAGAGGTCGTACCAATCACGAAAAGTAGTGAACTATTAAAGAAGAACGAGAGATTTGTCAATGTTAAGGCAAAATGGTCTTCGGTAAACCCGTCAGGAATTTGTATTTAATCTGCCAAGATATTCGGATTTTACAAGAAAAATAGTTGGTTGGTTGTTTGCTGCTGACATACATATACAAATATATAAATCATATATATAATATATATATGCATAATGTGGTATATTCTTTTGCTGCACTGAATAGAATTATCAATTACTCCGAAACCCTAATTTGGTATTTAATTTGAAAAGTAGGCACAGCTGAAAAGGGCGGCATAGTACACACTAATCAGTAATCACTATGACGCAAGGGGCAGTCGAATTAAACGGTCAACTGCCCTATTTGATGCCTAACGTGAGCCGTGGCGTCTCTTTAACCACACTGTTTTTCTTTCTATTTTTCCTTTTTCCTTTCCCAAAAATTCTTTTTGCATGGACCAAAATAAAAACTCTCTCCGTCTGACAAAAACGCAGATCGATTTTGATTGCAGACGGGTTTTAAATAATCAGTAATTAATGTAAAGAATGCAGATAAAAAGGTGTGTCATCGGATAATAAATGAATATATTAATGGATTGTGAGTGTAAAAAGGTGGGCCATGAGTTTTTTTTGTAAATAAGTGGATAAGTTGAGGGTAAAAATGTAAAGTTGGTGTTTCTAAAAAAGGAAAGTGCACATTTTTGATGGACGGATCGAAAATGAATTAAATGCACGTTTATAGTGGACGGAGGGAGTAGTAAAATATAATTGATGAACTTAGGGATGTAAATTGGTGGATCTTACCCGAATTGATCTGGAATCATTCATAATCCATTAAATTTTGAAACATCAGTTTCAGTTCCGGTTCCAGACTCGCTTTAGATCCAGACTATTTAGGCTCATAGTTTAATGGTCCGATCCGATTCTGATTTTTGATTCGAGTAAAACCCGTCTATTAACAAGCCTAAACTTAAGTAGGCTTCTCAATGAGTCGGTTTTATCCATACTATTCTGAAATCACTTATAACTCATTAAATTTTAAAACAACGAATTCGATTTCAGTTTGGGTTCTGGTCCGCTTTTGATTCTAGACTCATTCAGATTCGAACCTTTTCAGACTTACAGTTGATGGTCTGGATCCGATCCGGATCCAATATCTAATGGTTCGAGTTCAGAAATATAATCGATACTTGTTTATTGGTTTTGATTCAGATAAAACCCATCAATTGATATCTCTAGGTGAGCTATTGGATTTTAAGGAATAGAATATTGCTAGACATTTTCCCCTTGTTGTGCTTTGTTTATTAAGATTTTTTATAGAAAAAAAATGCATTTTTTATTTGTTGAATGACTCGTGTACAAAGGACGTTGCCCGAGGATAGTCGTCCCATGTTTCTTTCTCCAATTAAATATTAATATAGTTATAACTCGTATTTTTACTAATATATATTTTTGGTGCATCAAAAATTTACATTACTTTTGATGGTATTAATTTTAATAAATTATAATAAGTGTAAAGTAAGTGAAAATAATACATGAATATATTTATGAATTATGGGAGTAAAAGATTAATCATGTGTGTGTTTTTTTAAATAAGTAGATGGATCGAGGATAATTGATGTTCTCGAAAATAGAAAATATAAGTTTTTAGTGGACAGAAATTTTTTTTGTTATTAGAATTGAAAAGTTAATAAAAATTTCGAGCTAAAAGTTTAAGAGATCCATCCTACTCATAATGTTTTGCATTATCTTCCGTAGTTGGTATGGTTTTTTTTTTAATTGTCGTTTGGTATGTGTGTTTTTTTTTAATTGTCGTTGGGTTGGCATTAGTTGGGTACCCCTTCATTTTTCGATCTTTCTCTCTGGTACTCTTTTTTATTTGTGAGATTTTGTTCATACCGTATAGAGTATTGCCTATTTTAATCTTTTAACCCCTCCTCGCCGGTTGAGTTGTAGTCCTTAGGAGATGCCCTTATATATACTGTATTCACTTTATCTTTTTATTTAATCTATTTACCCATCTATATATATATAATCTATTTACCGATCTCTCTCTATATATATATATGTTGTATAGCTATCTTCAATCAATTTTTTGATGATATTATGTTTTGAAAAAAGTGGAACACATTTCTAGTATATCACTTGAATAGGTTTATTTTCTCAAAATCAGTTTTGACTCGATGGAAAGTTAATGTGTAAACTTATGTAGTATATGAAGATCAGCTTGATGTCAAAATGTGTGTGAACTTAGTTACTTGTTGAAATTACATAGTGTAATAGTGTGCGTATGTTGGCCTAGTGGTAGAGTGGTTAACGCCGGCGCCAAAGGTCTGAGTTCAGTCACGTGACGCTACTTTAAAATTTATGTATTTAATTGAAAAAAAAAAAAAAAAATACATAGTGTAATGATGATTCTATAAATCAAATATTTGTCACATTTTTATCAATGGACACCACGACTCTTCGACAAATATAAATAGAGAACAGCTTTGCATTCCAAACTATCCAAAACCAAAAATCACATTCAAAGCATTACAAAATTTCCTAGCATTCTTGTCGCATTTTCTCTTGAGTCCTGTAAAGGCTCAAACGTTAATTAATTCGTCAGAATTTCGAGAGTAGCATATATAGCAATTGCGAAGGCAACTGTTTCCACTATATACATTTTTTTATTACTTAGAAAACGTAGTAACTCTGTTATGGACTTATGATCGACCTTAATTTCGTTAGGGAAATAAATGTGCAATGAACACGAGGGATTAACGTGGTTCGATCTTTGAATTAGATCTACGTCCACGGAGCAAGAGAGTATATGTGTATTGAGTGTGTAAGAAACGATTACAAAGAGTGTAGATGATCTTTTTTCTCTAATCTAGCCTCTATTTATACACATTCATAATGAGTTCGACTCTAATCCAAAGTCTTCTCTCATAAGGATTTTTTTGGATAAGCAACCAGGATTCCTTTGGATATCCGAATCTTCTACGTCTCTTCTTGCGAGATTTGAGTTGTAGTTGGTTTAGGAGTCTTCTTGGGCTAAACTCACCTTGGTCGAGCTTACTGATGGGGCCTATTTATATTGGACCCGATGCTTGGGCCTAGTAGTTGGGTCGTATCCTATCACACACCCCCCCCCCCCAAAAAAAAGACGTAGAAGTGAGGTCGTAATGGATGGGGGATAGTGCCTTGACATCATCTCGCTGAGATTCGTGATATGGCGTAGTGGATCGCGTATAGTCCCCTGAGAGTCAGATGTCGCCGCTCCAATCGATCAAGTCGAATACTTGCCGTCGCCGAGGTCTTATGCCGAGCCAGATGTCGCCGCTTCGATCGTCAAGTCGAATACTTGTCGTCGCCGAGGTCCTATGCCAAGCTTGTATGTCGCTTGTCTTTGGTTGGCCGAGGTCGAGTACTCGTTGCCCTGCTGGGGTTGATTTCAAAATCTCCTGTCGAAGTCGGATAATGATGTCGTGGTTGAATGTGTATCGTCAATCCGAGGACGAGCGCGGGATAACCTGCCGATGTCGAACACGGAACACGCCACCTTCATTTAATGCGCACATTTAATGCGCATTTACGGTTATGGTCCCGATAAAGTGCACATTGGGAGAATAACTTCCCTGATACGCCTTTTGCCATTTCACTTTTCCGCGTCTAACTTTTAAACTTCAAAAAAGTTCTTTGCTTTCGAAAACGCGAGTTCATCCGCCATTATCGTTCTTCGTCGTAGTTCGATGCCATCTTCTTCGATTTCCTACACAAAACTAGTAAGTTATTTTTAATGTCTTCGTCTTCTTCCTCTGAGCAGTCTCACGGCCATGATGGCCGTGTTGTGTCAGTGTCGCAATAGAATTTGCCGGTGGTCTTAGAGGTCCTTACTGTTGATTCTCCCCATCCCTATGTCTCGTAGTTCATTTTCCCGCCATTGAGGGATTTTGGTAAAGTATCTACATTTCCTTCGTGTTCAGAATCCTCTCAAACAATGGATCTTGCTACTAGGTTTTCCGTCCCACCATCCGTCGGGTTGGTCGCCCCCGTCCAGGAGGATAGGCCTGCGCCCTCCGGAGGATTTGTTCTGATTTGCGAAGACGGCCTTGCAAGGCGGTCTTCGCCTTCCTTTTCCTTCGCTCTATGCCGAACTTCAACGAATGTTCGGCATACCTCTATTTCAAATAACGCCAAACTCATTTCGGCAGTTGACGGGCTCATGCCTATGCCTATCGGCATAATCATTCTTTACCCTGTGGTTGATCCTTAGGTTTTTCACTTAAATCTAGCTTGGGGTGGTATTATTTATCGCCCGCCGTGGCTTCAAAGTAAAAACGAAGTCAAAATCTCGAACCGCAAAGAAGTTCTTCTTTGTCGATTCGAGACTCCTCCATTTCATCCGAATACCGATAAACTGGCGGATGTAGCAATTGATGACAGCTTTGGTGACCTCGGGGAGGCATTACAAAGGGTTGGCCAAATTGATGAAGAGTTTACCGAGGTCGAGCTTGCTGCTGCGGGGCTGAGCCCTTATGATCCTTCTACCGCGGTGAAGGGTGAGGCCCCCTTCTTTCACTTCATCGTTTTATTAATGATTTTTTTATTTCTCCTTTGTGCTAACTCGGAATTTATTGTTCTCTGCAGTGGAATTCCTTAAAGGGAAGAAAAGGAAGAGGTCGAGCTCGTCACGAGCCTCCACCTGGCACCGACGGCATGGCCGAGGCCTCTTCTGAGAAGGTCAAGTCCCAGCCAGATCGCTTTCAAGAGAGCCAAGGCGCAGTGAGCTAGCCGCCCCAGCTAAGCCACGCCTCGTCAAGGAAAGGCGCGTGGTATCTCCTCCTGCCGGCAATGATGACTGCGAGATCGCTTGCGCCAGCCGCACGTCAATCCTTCCCCGAGGTAATGCTTTTGTTATATGCCACCTAGTTATGTCTTGATGTAGTTTGTTGACATGGGTGACATCTGTACAGGGGGCCGAGGTCGTGAAGACCGAGCTTTTCAGGGCGGCGGAATATCTGGGTGACGCCGCCTCCCGGTTCGACCAAGTGGCTCAGTATTCCCAGGAGTTGGAGGAGGAGAAGACCCTCCTTGTACTAGAAGTATCCGAGACTGAAGCGAAGGCTCGGCACACGGCCAAGAAGGAGGCCGCGGCTGTGGCGGCTACTGAGGCAGGGAAGGTAGAGAAAGCGACCGAGGCGGCAAGGGCCGAGGTGGCGGTGGCGAGGGCTGAGGCGGCGGTTGCGAAGGTCGAGGCGGCGGTGGCGAGGGTCGAGGCTGCAGAGGCTGAAGTCGGCCTGTTGAAGGTCGAGGTTGAGGCCGCTCGACGTCGGGAGGCCGAGGTGGCGGCACCACAAGGAGAGCTTCTCCGCGCTGCGGAGAGGTTGTTCTTGTCGAGGAGTTTCTCGGGTCCGGGCGATTTGGCCGAGGTCCGAATACCGCGTGGCGAGGCCACTCGATGAAGTTGCCGAGACTACCCGCGTTTGGATAAATCCAATGCACGGTACGAGGTGATGGAGGACGAGGCCCCGCTGCGGGCTTATGCCGAGGTCCTTTTGGAGGCTCAAGAGCTTGCCCTCCGGCAACCGCATCCTCTCCGACCTTGCCGATCGTCGAGTCGTTCGTTCTCGGTGGATCGGGATCCTCTGATCGAGACCATAATGGCCGATCTCGCCAAAGGGCCGAGGGCGGCAGTGGCTGCTGAGGTCGTGGAAGAGGCAGAGGTGGCGCAGGCTGGAGCTGGCAAGGAGGCCGAGGCCGGAGCTCGGAGGAGGCCGAGGCTTCGGAGCTCGGGAGAGTCCGAGGTCTGGGCCCGAAAGGAGCTCTTGGAGGGTCGGTTGATCCTTTTTTTGTAAATGTATATGTACTTCGACAAATTCCTACCTTAAAGGCTTTAATAAAATTCCCAAATTTTATGGAAGAAATCTTGTCTGCTATTTTTGCCTCCAGTCTTCTCCTGAACTTGTCGATGTATCGCCCTGGTTGGATCAAATCAAAATTTTGACTCGGGCTCTCGAATCTAAAGAGGTCGAGGTCCTTCACTTGGAAGGCAAACTTGGCCATGTGCAGGAGGAGGCCGATGTTAAATTCAGGGCTTTTCAAGAGAAGTTTGACTAGCTTCAGGCTCGATTTTTGTAGTTGGATGAGAAGTTCGAGATCGCGGAGGATAAGGCCAAATCGGTCATCGAGGAGCATGCTGAATACGAGGCGGTTATCCGCCGAGGTGGTGGAATGACTATCTCCGAGGTCGAAGCTAAAGTTTCAGAGCTCACAGCCCGCTGTTCGAGATATAGGCAAGAGTAAGGTCGGGACTCCTGACAATTTCAGGAGCAATATGTCGACCTGAAGAAAATAGGTGGCTTGTACAAGACCATCGTAGTTCAGCATCCATTCTTCGAATGGGTGCTTCGTTCGATGACCGAGGCTTCTTCGTCTGCCGAAGCTCCTCCTCCTGCCGAGGCTTCTTCTTCTCTCCCGACGACGTGGAATGTCGATATTTCTCGAGAGTTTTATATGCAAGAGAGACGTCGTCCATCGAGCAGCCGGGGTCGTGTGTCATCGAGCGGCCGAGGTCGATTGGCGAGGCCTAGAGGTCGAGCCGGCCGAACTCTGGCGCCGATCGAGGACGAGGCGATGGTAGGGGTAGGGTTAGCATAGATGAGTCTGAACCCCGACTTTTCTAGGATCGCTTAGCTTTTCCGGCCTCCGGCCTTCGTCGTCCTCGTAATGTATCGTTGTATACTTGGAAATAAGAACAAGTTTTTTTGCCTTGTGTTGATTTTTACGCTTATCAAACACTTTATGCATTTCGTCCTCGTAATAAACGATGGTAGTTCGTCCTCGTAATAAATGAGGGTAGTTCGTCCTCGAAATAAACGAGGGTAGTTCATCCTCGAATTAAACGAGGGTAGTTCATCCTCGGAATAAACAAGGTAGTTCGTCCTCGAAATAAACAAAGGTAGAGGTTCCTTATTTGCCGAGAAGTGTCGGTAGGGGTGGTCCCCTTACGCAAATAGATGTCATCCTCTTAGAGGGTATTTGTCATCCTCCTTAGAGTGTATTATTCATCCTCCGTAGAGGGTATAGTTCATCCTCCGTAGAGGGTATTTGTCGTCCTCCTTAGAGGGTATTGTTCATCCTCCATAGAGGGTATTTATCATCCTCCGTAGAGGGTATTGTGGAAAAGGTTGTATGCATAAGTGACAAATGAAATATGAAAGACAGATGAAGTAAATAAAGAAAAGATTTTATTAATAAAACACGACGTAACAACAGAAAAAGACGTAAAGACACGACTGAACAAACCTAAATGAACAAAATTTTGACACTTATGCAAAATACTTCTTAAGATGAATGATGTGCCACGTATTGGGTATCTGCTCACCGGATAAATGTGCGAGCTTATATGACCCTTTTCCGATGACTTCTTTAACTTGGTATGGTCCTTCCCATGCGGCTTCTAGCTTGCCGAGCTTTGCAGCTTTACTGACTTCATTATTTCGAAGTACGAGGTTGCCTACTTGGAATTGTAGGGATTTGACACGCTGATTATAGTACCGAGCTACTTGTTGCTTGTACCAAGCTTCTTCTATGTAGGCGAGGTCTCTCTTTTCTTCTAGCAGATCTAGGTCAGTTCGTAAGTTCTCCCCGTTTACTTCGGCCGAGAAGTGGATGGTGCGGGGGCTCGGCATACCGATCTCTGCTGGAATTACGGCTTCGGTTCCATACACCAAACTGTAGGGTGTTTCTCCGTTCGATGTCCGAGGTGTTGTACGGTACGACCATAAGACTTGTGGAAAATTCTCCACCCAATTGCCCTTTACTTGGTCGAGACGAGTTCTGAGTCCTTTCACGATTGTCCTGTTGGTGACTTCGGTTTGACCATTTGCTTGAGGATGGGCCACCGAGGTGAATTTTTGTTGGATCTGAAGCTCTTGACACCACTCTTTGAATACCTTATCCGTGAAATGTGTCCCATTATCCGAAATGAGGATATGAGGGATGCCGAAGCGACACACGATGTTCTTCCGCACGGTTGAGGCGTTTTTTGTGATTTTCACAAAGGGTTGACCCACCCACTTTGTGAAGTAGTCGATCGCGATAATCGAATTGAAGCGCCACGAGCTTTGCGAAGGGCCTACAATATCAATCCCCGTTGAATAAATGCCCAAGGGCTTTGCATGCCGACGAGGTCGGTTTGAGGTAGTATCGCACGCTTCCATGAATTCGCACACCGGACACTTCTTCACGAGGTCAATCGAGTCTTGGAACATCGTTGGCCAATAGTATCCTCATCGCATGACTTTCTTCGATAAGGCGCGGGGTTCGATGTGACTTCCACATGATCCCTCATGTCTTCTCGTAGACGTAATCGCTCGGTTCGCACCCAAACACCTTAGGAGAGGTGAAGGTATGATTTTCAGAGAATTCCTGTTCAAAGATATATCGCAAAGATTTGCTCAAGATTTTCCTAGCCTCGAGTCATCGTGGGGTAGGTTGCCCTTTTCAAGTATTGTTGAACGGGAGTCATCCAATCGGGTTCTTCATCGAGACTATGTTGATCTCGGCCCGCATCGGCATCGCCTATGCTTCATTTTGGACTTCTTCTCCTGGCGGGCTCGTTGACGATGAGGCTAATTTTCTTAAGATGTCAGCTCGGCTATTTTGCTCCCTTGGGATACGAACCAACTGGAAGTATGAGAAAGATTGTTGTAGGCTTTTGGCTTTTTCAAGGTATTTCTTCATCCTGTTGCCTTTTGCCTCGTACTTTCCCAACATGTGGCTTACTATGACTTGGGAGTCACTGTGAACTTGCACGGCCCGTATCTGAAGACTTTGAGCTAGCCGAAGTCCCACAATTAAAGCTTCATACTCCACTTCGTTATTCGTAGTTTTGAATGCAAACCGAAGTGCGTAGGTAATCTCTTGTCCATCTGAACTTATGAGTAAGATGCCTGCCCCACTGCCCGTTTTTCCCGAAGCTCCATCCACATAGATTTGCCAGCAATCTTTAGATGGTTCCTTTACGGGTTCGGGTTCGGGTTTGGCTTCGTTTGGAGTAGGCTCGGTGGATTTCGGCTTCTCTGTGAAGTTAGCTTCTACCGGGAAGTCCGCCAGTCGACCCTTGATGGCAGCGACGAGGAAAAGGAGATGTCATGCTCGCCCAATTCAATTGCCCACTTCGCAATTCTCTCCGAAGCTTCTGGTTTTGTCAACACTTGCCGAATTGGATGATCGGTGAGGACTCGTATAGGATGTGTGTGGAAATAGGGACGTAGTCTCCTTGCAGCATTCACTAACGCCAAAACGAGCTTCTCTAGGGGTTGATATCTCGTTTCTGGCCCTTTAAGTGCTCGGCTGATGAAATACACCGGGAGTTGACGACGTCCGTCCTCTCGTACCAAAACGACACTTATGGTTTTATCCAAAGCCGCGAGGTATAGGGAGAGGACTTCTCATTCTCTCGGGACAGATAGAGTGGGGAGTTTGGCAAGGTAGTTTTGAGATCTTCAAATGCCGACTTATGCTTATCACCCCACCGAACTCGAGACCTTTTGAGAATTTTGAAAATGGGAGTTGCTTATCTCATGCTTTTGAAAGGAAACGGCTCGGTAGCAGACTATGCAGCCCGTCAATTTGTGTACGTCGTGGATTGTCTTTGGCACATTCATCTTCAGAACGGTTTGAACCTTGGACGGATTGACTTTTAATCCTTCTTGTGAAACCCAACACCCCAGAAATTTTCCAGACCGAACTGTGAATGTACACTTTTGGGGGTTTAGCTTTAGGTTCACTTTACGAAGTAAGCTGAGGACGATCCGGAGGTCGGCAACACATGCGACCTTCTCCTTACTTTTGACAACGATGTCATCTACGTACACCTCCATATTTTGACCGATGTAGGGCTGAAATATCTTGTCCACCATTCTTTGATAGGTGGCTCCTGCATTCTTGAGTCCGAATGGCATCTTCTTATATGCAAAGACGCTGAAGTCCGTGATGAAGGCTGTTTTTGATGCGTCTTAGTCACTCATCAAGACTTGGTGATATCCCTTGTATAGATCCAAGAAGCTGAAGACTTCGTATCCAACCAAACCGTCAACTTTTTTGTCAATATTGGGAAGGGGGTAGCAGTCCTTCGGGCAATGTTTGTTGAGATCGGTGTAATCGATGCACATTTGCCATCCTCCTCATCCCTTCTTAACCATCACCGGGTTGGCTATCCAGGTCGGATACTTGACTTCGAACAATATGCCTGCTTTCAAGAGCTGGTGCACTTCGTCATATACGACCTGGTTCCGCTATGCCGCAAAGATCCGCTGCTTTTGCCGAAGTGGTTTGATATTTGGATCAATGTTGAGTCGGTGAGTAATAATACTCGGTGAGACCCCGGTCATGTCGAGGGGTGACCAGGCGAAAACGTCTTTGAATTCCCTTAGGAGTTGAGTGATCTGCTTTCTCAGTTAAGGTACTTCGGTTGATCCTATTTTGACGACCTTGAGAGGATTGTCCTCGTACAGCGTGACCTCCTCTATCGAGCTGTCGAGAGTTGAAGACGTCTTTTCCAGTTCCAACTCCTTGGGCTTCTGTAATTGCTACGCCTGTGGGTACTGGGCCGAAGTCCCCGCACCTCTTAAGGCGATCTGCATGCATTCTTTGGCTTGTTTTTTATCTCCTCGGATCACAGCTACCCCTCCTTTTGTGGGGATCTTCATGGTCAAATGGTATGTTGAGCATACCGCCCTTACTGCATTCAACCAGTCTCGCCCTAGTATGATGTTATATGGTGAGTAGGCGTTTACCACAAAGAACTGTATCACTTTGGTGGAGCTCGTCGGCGATTTTCCCACCGTGACAGGTAGTTTGATGATCCTCGGTAGCGCTTTCTTCTTATGCGAAACTCGAAATGGTAGTGGTGCCGGCGTGAGGCACGCTTCCTCAATCCCCAATTTGTCGAAGCATTCCTTGAAGATGATGCTTACCGACGCGCCACTGTATACGCGCCGAACTAGCTTGTTGGAGACCACTGCTTGTATCACCTTGGCATCCTGGTGAGGTACTACGGCTGGTACAGGGTCGTCCTCAGAAAAGGTGATGGCCTCGTCCTTCTTGAACCTCTTGTTCACAGGTTCGCTGGTTCGTGGACTTCGGGCCTCGGCTTTTAATGAGGACTTCGTAGTGCCTCGTGGGAGCCCCGTGATGGTGGATATGACTCCATCGTACTGAGGCTCGTCGTCACCTTCTTCATCGATGTCGTGCCTCACTTTCTTGTGAGGGCCACAGTTTTACCTCTCTTGCTTTCTTTTTTTCTGACCTCGGTGGGGGGCCTCGTTTTGACCAGTTTGTCGACCGTGGCTTTGGTACCTCTTAAGAACTCCGTCATGTACCAACTTTTCGATGTCGGTCATGAGGTTCCTGCACTCCTCCGTATCATGTCCATGATCCTCGTGGAAGGAGCAATATTTATCTTTGGATCGGCGTTTCGACCCCCCTAGCATGGGTCGAGGCTTCTCGAACATGTCCATGTGGAGCTCGTAGATCTCCGCCCTTGTCTTTGTCAGGGGTGTATATTGAGGTCGTTCCGGGTTCTGACGCGGCCCGAGCCTGGACTCTATAGGGCCGCGTTGTATCCTCTCCAGGGCACTTCGTCGGCTTTGGCCTCGACCATCTTCTTTCCTCTTCTTGTCAGAGGGTTCTGACTTGTCAGCTTCGCGCTTCTTCCTATCCGTCTCGTCCGCTTTAGCGAACCGGTCTGCTATACGCCATAGCTCCGATGCTGTACGGGGCTCGTACTTGACGATCTCCTTATATAAGGCCCCCGACAAGATGCCGTTCTAGAAGGCCGAGATGATGAGGAGGTCATTTATATCTTCGACCTTGAGGCATTCCTTATTGAACCGAGTCATGAAGTCGCTGATGGACTCGCCTCGGCCTTGTCTTACCGTAAGGAGATGAGCCGATGTGGTCTTGGACTCCGCTTTTTGGAAGAACCTTCGGTGAAAGGCTTCCATCAGATCTCGGTATGATCCAATACTACTGGGAGGTAGACTGTCGAACCATCGGCGGGCGTTGTCGATCAGTAGCTCCGGGAACAACTTGCACATATGTATGGTGTTGAGACGTTGGTTAATCATGTTGTATTGGAATTGTGAAAGGAAGTTTTGCGGATCCCTCAGTCCGTCATAGGGAGCGATGCTCGGCACCCTGTACTTGTCCGGGAGTGGAGTGTCGAGTATCTCTTCAGAGAAAGGGGTAATGATCCTCCCATATCCCTCGAACCTGTCTCCCAAGGAATGATGTTGAGGTCGTCTGCCGGACTCGTTGTAATAGTGGGGGTCGACCTCGCGGTGATCGCGACAACCTGTCCCACGCTGTTCATCCCTTGCGTGGTTGGTTTGGAAACCAACTCGTGTAGGGATGTTATCCGCGACACGAGCGCCTATCATCCGGAGGCTGGGGGATTCACCTCGTTGTGCCGCCTCGTGCTTTGATGAGGCTTCGGCGTCCTTTTTTTCATGATGATGCCGACCTTGTTCTCGGCTGAGGCATTGGAGGAAGCTTTCCTTATTCTTTTCGAGGAATCCTTTAACCGCCTCATCGAGATTCAACGGCGGTGCTTGGGGCTCCTCTCTATGGCTGTTGCGACCTCCTTCACTTCGGTGATCTTCTTCTTCTCGTAGGATTGGGTGGCCTCGCTCATCGAGACTTTGAACGTGCCCTTCGGGGGTCATCTCTCTAATTGGGCTTTTACCAGACCGAGTTTGGCGCGTCCTACCGCCGTCGTTATTGCCGGTAGCAGCCCTGGATGTAATGCTTCTCGTATTCATCGTCGTTCTGATTATTACCCGAGAAAAAGATCGAAAACACAAAATTTCAGTTCCCACAGACGGCGCCAGTGATCGACCTTAATTTCGTTAGGGAAATAAATGTGCAATGAACACGAGGGATTGACGTGGTTCGATCTTTGAATTAGATCTACATCCACGGAGCAAGAGAGTATATGTGTATTGAGTGTGTAAGAAGCGATTACAAAGAGTGTAGATGATCTTTCTTCTCTAATCTAGCCTCTATTTATACACATTCATAATGAGTTCGACTTAATACAAAGTCTTCTCTCATAAGGATTCTTTTGGATCAGCAACCAGGATTCCTTTAGATACCCGAATCTTCTACGTCTCTTCTTGCGAGATTTGAGTTGTAGTTGGTTTATGAGTCTTCTTGGGCCGAACTCACCTTGGCCGAGCTTACTGATGGGGCCTATTTATATTGGGCCCGATGATTGGGCCTAGTAGCTGGGCCGTATCCTATCAACTTACATTGTTGTCCAATCATTATATCAATCTAGCCATTGTCAGAGCATTATATGTATATATATATGAAATCAAATACAAATAATCTAAAGTTTAAAATATGAACCATTTGTATTCCTTGATTCGTGAAGATCTACGATGAATTTATCATCTTACTTTATTGATTCAAACACTTGAATTCGAACTCCATGAAGGGCGAATTTTTATTTTTTTGAATTCAGACACTTACATGACGAATTTATACGATTTCACGAGTTCGTAGTTTATACATTAAGAATGCTTTTTACAATATCCAATATATATATATATGAGGGTTATGATGAGAATGCTATTGTGTATAAAAAATAGTAATATATCCTATATTCCTATCCATTAGTTAAGATTGATTTTTGTTGTTAAAGTTGGCCCAAATCTGCAGCCCTAATAGCCCAAGCCCATTTACTCTCAATTTGTTTACTTAAACCTATTTCTACACCTCTCTATTGGGGAATACAGTAAATACACGCATCCCTTCTCATTCTTGGCAAAAGCTGCAATTCTATAAACACACGCCTCCCTTTTCCATTTGCTTGGTACAACAACAAATAGAAACAGACCTCCCCCTATTTCGAAAGACTGCCTGCAAGAGAGAGAAAGATAAAGAGAGAGTTGCCGCCTCTCGCCTTTGTGGGCCGTGATTGCGGAGCCAACGAGATAGCCACTCCATTTGTTGGAGTCGTGGTTGTGTGTGTGCGTCAAAGAAGGAGCCGCACTTGAGCCGATTCCTATCTCTATTTTTTCCTTTCATGTTTCTTTGTTGTGTGCAGGTCAAGAAAGTTGCCGGAACGAGACGTTGAGTTCTGCGTGGTTGCTGCCGGGTCGACGGAGGTGCTGTCGGGAGCGCGTTGACGATGACGAGGCTGTTTGGATTCTCAACAGTGGTATCAAAGCGAGGTTTGTCTCGCTGTCGCGATGCATTAATCAGTGATTCAGATCGCCGCAGGTATAACGGTGCCTTGATCTTAGGCACCACTCTGGTAAATTGGCTTAACCTCTCCGTAATTTAAATTCCTAGAGATTGCCGAGTGGCACAGCATAGGTTGTATTTAAATTCGTAGAAAATTGCCGATTGGCACAGTATAGGCTTTGGCATTTGTTGCTGTCTACCAACTTGCGTTTTGCTACGTGATTTGTGTGGTGTTTCAATCCGTTTCTTGTTGTGTTGCTGTGTTAGTTTTATTTCTGCTGCCTTATTCATTTGTTGAATCTTTGCTTTATGCAATGGCTACTAACGCATATGGCATGTCTCTTTTTAATGGAAAATCGAATTTTAGTATATGGAAACAGAAGATAAAGTGTGTATTAGTTCAACAGAAAGTTTTTCGTGCAGTCACTCAAAATTATGAAGAAAATAATAAACATGATGAAATGAATGAACTTGCATGCTCTGCCATTATTCTTAATTTGTCTGACAATGTGTTAAGAAAAGTTGGTATGCTAGATTCTACTAAGGAATTGTGGGAAAAACTTGAAGAACTCCATACTGAAACGTCACTTCCTTCAAAAGTGTTTTTTGCTTGAAAGCTTCTTTCGATTTAAGCTTGATTTGTCTAAAGAGACAGATGAGAACCTTGTTGTGTTTACTAAGTTAATACAAGATATTAAACTGACTGGTGATAAACACATTGATGATTATGCTCCTATTGTGTTTATAAATGCTATACCTGATTGTTACAATGACGTGAAATCTGACATTAAGTATGGAAGAGATAATGTGAGTTTTGATACTATTGTGAATGGGTTAAAAGACAAAGAATTAGATTTAAGACACAATAAGGGTGGAAAATCGTCTGGTGAGGTTATGCATGTGAGAGGATGAACTCAACATAAGTTTAATAATCACAAGCATACTAGTAATGATGAATCAGGGGAAAAGAAGACGTTTCGTGGTAAGAGTTGATAAGCCTCATTTTTACCTGTTTTATAAGGCTATATTCGTTTCGTTTCTAATTGATAAGTGATCTTTTGAGCTGTCTTTTATTATATTTATGTTTACCTTGGAAGATATTACGCCTTGTGTTTTTCATGTCATTTTAGCACAGGTTTTGATGTCAAAAAGGTGGATCACGATAAAGAAAATTAACTAGCCCGGTCGTGAGTTCACGCGAAGAATATCTGTTTAGATACGACGATAAATATGATGAAATGGATTTGACAAGGATGGATGTGCAAATTTTACTATGTTAAAGAGCATCTCGATAGGAGTCCGTAGGCGTAAACGGATCATAATTGAAGTCGAGCGAGAGAAGCGGAGAAAGCAATAAGTCTCGCACGCAGGGAATTACGCAGCGAGACGTGCTCGCAACCTTTGGTCGAGAGGCTAACTCGCGAGGAGCAATGGTTTTGCAGCACATTTTGACGCTTCGCGAGACTCCTTCACGGGAAAAGGTTGCTAGCACGTGTTGCGAGGCCCTAGGCTTCCGTATATACATATTGGAGACACTTTGCACAGAGGATGAGAGAGCTTCAGAGTTTTTTCATTCCAGACGAGAGAGACGAGATTTTAGTTTTAGAACAGAACAACTTTTCCTTTTTCATTTATTCTTCTGACGTTGGTTTTACAGATAATTTAATTTAGCTTTTGTCTTTAGTATTATTTTCATTCAGTTTTCGTATTCGAGTTTATTCAGATTTCATTTTTTCTTCCGGATTCAGTTGCTACATTGTTCTTCGTGGATTTCTACGGTTTTATTCATCTATCTCAATTTATGCTTTATTTATTTATTTATTGTTTTGTTATTTTAATTATGCGTAACTAAATTTCGTATTGATCCTAGGGTTTGTATGTCTGACTAGATTCGTATAATTTATCTGTTGATACTGTTTTGTCATCCCATTCATGATTTATGATTCTTGGCTTTAATTCTCATGTGTTGGTATCTGGCCAATATTGATGCATGCTAGTTATGTGATTGATGTCTTGGCGGAATTAATTGCAAAATCGATATCTTGAATTCATAATACAGTTTTTGCCTTGAGACCTGGCGGAGATATGTGAACTGTAGGAGGTTAAATCTTTGTGTGCTTTTAGTAATTAGCTTACTCTCTTGAGACCCGACAGTGATAGATTTTAGGCTAACCTACTACTATAGGTTGTCCTGGCGGAAACTATAGTTACATTAGTGATCTTTCATATGAATGTGGATTAAATTGGTAAACAGATTAATAGGTTAATTGTGTGAATTTGGTTAGGTTAAGTACATCTCTAGGGTCAGTCTTTTATATCTGATTTTATTCCTTATTTATATTTGAGTCTAGTTTTTTTATTTTTTTCTCTCTCTTGATAAATTGTTGCCTGAATAATAATCAAGATTCTGTGTTGATTAATTGTTGTGTTCTCGAGTCGCAGTCCATGTGGATACGATATAATATACTTGTTATTTTACTATCAATTTATTTTGATAGAAAATTTAGCGATCAAATTTTGCTGCCGGGGACTGTTTAGATTGCATAGTAATAATTTTCTGGATTGTAGTTATTAATTCAGGCATATAAAAAAAATAGAAAATAATAATAAAAAAATTATTATTTCTGTGTTGCTTCTCAGATCTGATTTGGTTTTTATCTCTGTGTGCAGTGCATGATTACAAGATCATAAAGGAAAGAAATTATTCATTTGGATATTAAGATTGAAAAGTCACATAAGAGGGAGCGCATGGAAAGGAGACTAGCAATGGCAGATAGGCAACCTCAAGGCCATGATCGGATGGTCGAGATGGAAGAGATGTTAGCCGCGATGCAGCGCCAACTGGCGTTGAATAATCAGATGGGTGGACGAGCACAACCCATACCGCTCAACCACATGTACAGGCCACCGACGGATCAGTTCCAAGGTGGAGGATGGGGGTCGAACGTCAACGTGAATAATTTCGAGTTAAAGCCTGCCCTCATCAGCATGATACAAGCGGAGCAGTTTGGAGGAGGGGTTACTGAGGACCCCAACGCGTATTTAGAGGCATTCCTTGATATATGTGATACTATCAAGCAGAACGGAGTGTCGGCTGATGCCATCCGGATGCGGATGTTCGTATTTTCGCTGAGGAGTCAATCGAAAGAGTGGTTCAAGAGCTTGGACAGATCACGGATTACCATGTGGGAGTAGCTCTGTGAGAAGTTCCTGTCCAAATACTTCCCACCTGCCAAGGCTCAGAAGATCATTGCTGAGATCTCCCATTTTTCACAATTGGGAGATGAGTCATTATTGAAGCACGGGAGCGATTGAAACCGCCCGCAAGTGTCCACAACATGGGTTTTCACCGAGCAAAGACGTGACTCAATTTACTGATGGACTCAATGCTAACACCGTAGCATTGTAGATGCTTCGGTAGGAGGATGCCTTCTCAATCGAGGAATAGATGAAGCGTTGAGAATTATTGAGGAGATGGCATCCAATAGCTATCAATGGCCGATGGAGAGACAACCGATCAGAAGAGTGGCTACTGCAGAGTTGGATGATAAGTATGATGATTTGTTAGAGAAATTCACAACTCTGCAGAAGGAATACGAAGCTGAGAGGAAAGGGAAGATGACCGTGGCCATGGCGCAGAATATCGAGGAGGTTCAATATGTGAACTAAAGGAGCAATTTTCAGGGGAATCTGAGTGGGAATCTACCCTATCATCCCAACAATAGGAATCATCCCAATTTTTCCTATGCAATGAGAATGCTCAAAGAACCACCATTGTTTTCTTTGTGAATAATGGGATGATTATGGAGCCTAAGAAGCCGAGCCTTGAAGAGATGATGCAACAAATGTTGGCTAGCAATCAACAAATAGCAACGAGTCACCAACAAATTGTGGCTCAAAGAAAATATTCGAGATCCAAAGACTTGGGAATAGGATGAACACCACGGAGAAGCGAACGATGCCATCAACAATACAAATGATAGCCATGGGAAAACAATTAAAGATGTTAGAGAATTAAGTGGGGCGAGATGGCGATGGCGGCGAGGGATGCATAGGCAAGGCAATTTCAAGCAACACCGAATGTAATCCTAAGAATCATATGCCTCCGAATCAGTGTAATGCTATTTATTTGAGGAGTGGAGCATCTTATACTAATCATCTGGAGCATGAAGGGGAAGAGTTGGATGAGCAAAGAGACGAGGAAGACGTCCTGATAAATTCTTGCCTCGCGAGCAACTCTCACGACTTCCCGTCGCAAAGTTGTCTCGTGTGGAAAAGCAGCCCAGATACAGAAGCAGACCTCGCGACCTTGTCTCGCGAGGACGGGTCGCGAGGTAAACTCGCGAAGCAAGCCACGCCTGATTAAGAACATCGCATCGCGACCTTACCTCGCGAGGAATGGTCGCGAGCTAAACTCACGAACACTGACGAAGAGTACCACGCGATAGAGTCTCGCGACTCTAGATCATGAGCGAAGGATGCGAAGCAGCACGGAGGAGTCTCGCGAGAGATATCCAGAGAGGGAAACTCGCGAGCGACAAATGCGAAGGAACCAGTGCTTCCAAAGCATACTGCTCTGTTTCCTCAGCGCCTCGGGAAGATAAAATATGATGAGGAGTTTGCCCGATTCAAAGAGATGTTCCAAAAAGTTAACATCACCATACCTCTTTTTGATACACTCAGAAACATGCCCGGATACATTAAATTTTTCAAAGATGCAATGGCAAGCAAGAAGAAGTTGGGAAAATTTGACAAGATCAACCTCTCTGAAGAATGCAGTGCTATCTTGCAGAGAAAGTTGCCACTGAAACAGAAAGATCCGGGGAGCTTCACGTTGGAGTGCGAGATTGCTGAGCATACATTCCCCAATATGTTGTGCGATTTGGGAGCGAGCATAAATCTGATGCCTTTATATGTGTTCAATCGCTTGGAGCTGGGCAAAATGAAGAAAACCTCAATTTCATTAATGATGACTGACAGGTCAGTTGCACACCCTAAGAGAATAATTGAAGATATGTTGGTAAGAATTCGAGATTTCGTCTTTCCTGATGATTTTGTTATTTTAGATATTCCTGAATTTAAAAATCAACCACTAATCTTGGGTCGACCTTTTCTAGCAACTGGTCGTGCTTTAATTGATGTGCATGAAGGTGATCTTACATTTCGTGTCAATGATGAGGAACTGAAAATCTCAATATATGATGCCATCAAGCAACACGATAGTTCAGCGCACGAAGAGTGTCAGTCAATCACCACTGTTGCAGCTAACCAAATCTCGAGTTTGGATGTCAACCGACCAGTTGACAAGGGTGCTACAAAGAAGAGATGGACTCGGCATGGAACTCCGAGTGATTTATTCAAGTTTGGAGGAGGCACTTCCACACTCAGTGGTGGTCTAAGGTCAATGCAAAGTATGGAGGCAAGCACAGATTTTGGAAGAAGTCTGCTGCCAAAACGCCAGATTGATCGAGGTTAGTATTGGTCTAACTAAAGACATTTAAATTTAGCACTTGTTGGGAGGTAACCCAATGTTTTCCTTTGTTTTGTGTGTTTTCGTTTTTGTTTTGTTTTCTTTTTGTTTGTTTTTGGTTTGTTTTTCGTGTTTGGGTTTTGTGTCTGTTTTGTGGGTTGAGTTGAATGACGAGCAGCCGATGATGAGAATTGTTTTTATGAAAATTTATTGCAACTGATTTTGTGAGACGAAGTATGTTATGATTGTTGTGAGTGTTGAGCCTTTGAGAACTTGATCACACTTTTGAAACCTGTGAGACTTGAGCTTTTTGACTGTCATATCTTCTCAGTCTTGTTTCTTTCTGTGTGAATAGTTTGAAATAGCATGTGTTTCTCTAGAACTTGTTCTGGTTCTTTTTCGAGGTTGCATTGATGTGCTTAAGAATTTTGAAATGATATTAAGCATTCTTTTCTTAGCCTATACACTATCCAAACACTAACCTGTTATTTATCCTTTGATGAGCCCGTTTGAGCCTACCTAATTCTTTCATATAGCCATGGGTTGGGTTATGTTAGTATGATATTTGGTTGCTTGAAATTGAGGTTGAGAAAAAGAAAGAAAAGAAAATAGATGTTAAGAAAATGATAATTATAAATAGTTACTTACCCATATAAGTTCAAGAAAAAAAAAGGAAAAAAAAAAGAATAAAATAGTTGGCACAAGTGTGTGAAAAGAACATAAATGGGTAAGTAGCTAGTGCATTGAGATGATTATATCACTTATATGAAAATTGTGGAATTCTTAGAAAAAATGACTTCCTGGTATGGAGAATTGAAATAAATTGTGAAAATTTGAGAATTGTGTCTTATGATACTTATGGTGTTTTCATTATGGGATTATGAGTCACTTAGCCTAAATATATCCTACCTTACCAAAGAGCCTACATTATAACCTTGTATAAGACCTTTTTGATCTTAGTTCTTGAGCACATATTTGAGCAATGGAGAATTAGACGATTTGCAAGCTTATGGTAGATTCCATGTGTTTTTAAACTTTGAGAGTATACACATCCTCCTTGATACACTTGAGTGTTTGAGATTTCTTATATATACATCCATGTGGTGAGGATTCAAGGTTAAGAAGGCTTGGGCTTATGATTATTATGATATGTGGAGTTTAACGAAAAATGTTGTGATTTGATTCATCTGATTGAATCTTTTATTGCTCATTGCTCTGAGGCTTATTGCTTTTGTCGTTCGACTCTTTGCCTGTCTTTGGTCGTCTCTCTCTTGTTCTGTTTTGTTTGAGGACAAGCAAAAGGTTAAGTTTGGGGGAGTTGATAAGCCTCATTTTTACCTGTTTTATAAGGTTATATTCGTTTCGTTTCTAATTGATAAGTGATCTTTTGAGCTGTCTTTTATTATATTTATGTTCACCGTGGAAGATATTATGCCGTGTGTTTCATGTCATTTTAGCACAGGTTTCAATGTTAAAAAGGTGGATCACGACAAAGAGGAATTAACTAGCCCGGTCGCGAGTTCTCGCGAAGAATATCTGTTTAGATACGACGATAAATATGATGAAATGTATTTGACAAGGATGGATGTGAAAAGTTTACTATGTTAAAGAGTATCTCGATAGGAGTTCGTAGACGAAAACGGATCACAATTCGGAGTCCGAACGAGAGAGAACGGAGCGAAACAGCGAAGTCGCGCACGCAGGAATTACGCTTCGCGAGACGTGCTCGCGACCTTTGGTCGAGAGGCTAACTCGCGAGGAGCAATGGTTTTGCAGCACATTTTGACGCTTCGCGAGACTCATTCGCGGGAAAAGGTTGCTAGCACGTGTTGCGAGGCCCTAGGCTTCCGTATATACATATTGGAGACACTTTGCATAGAGGTGGGGAGAGCTTCAGAGTTTTTTCATTCCAGACGAGAGAGACGAGATTTTAGTTTTAGAACAAAACAACTTTTCCTTTTTCATTTATTCTTCTGACGTTGGTTTTACATATAATTTAATTTAGCTTTTGTCTTTAGTATTATTTTTATTCAGTTTTCGTATTCGAGTTTATTCAGATTTCATTTTTTCTTCCGGATTCAGTTGCTACATCGTTCTTCGTGGATTTCTACGGTTTTATTTATCTATCTCAATTTATGCTTTATTTATTTATTTATTTATTTATTGTTTTGTTATTTTAATTATGCGTAACTAAATTCCGTATTGATCCAAGGGTTTGTATGTCTGACTAGATTCGTATAATTTATCTGTTGATACTGTTTTGCCGTCCCATTCATGATTTATGATTCTTGGCTTTAATTCTCATGTGTTGGTATCTGGCCAATATTGATGCATGCTAGTTATGTGATTGATGTCTTGGCGGAATTAATTGCATAATTGATATCTTGAATTCATAATACAGTTTTTGCCTTGAGACCTGACGGAGATAGGTGAACTGTAGGAGGTTAAATCTTTGTGTGCTTTTGGTAATTAGCTTACTTCTCTTGAGACCCGACGGAGATAGAGTTTAGGCTAACCTACTACTATAGGCTATCCTGGCGGAAACTATAGTTACATTAGTGATCCTTCATATGAATGTGGATTAAATTGGTAAACAGATTAATAGGTTAATTGTGTGAATTTGGTTAGGTTAAGTACATCCTTAGGGTCAGTCTTTTATATCTGATTTTATTCCTTATTTATATTTGAGTCTAGTTTTTTTTATTTTTTTCTCTCTCTTGATAAATTGTTGCCTGAATAATAATCAAGATTCTGTGTTGATTAATTGCTGTGTTCTCGAGTCGCAGTCCATGTGGATATGATATAATATACTTGCTGTTTTACTATCAATTTATTTTGGTAGGAAATTTAGCGATCAAGAGTGGGTCTAAGTCTAGGCCTGAAGAAAGTGTTTTAATTGTGGTGAAGTTGGTCACTATATCAAAGAGTGTCCACACCCTAAGAAGAAAGAGCATGCTAATGTTGTGACAAATGGTTAAATTATGGAAGACTTATTTATGGTGTTTTCTTTGAATTTTATGCATTCCTCAAATCTATGTGAAAATGAATGGCTTGTTGATTCTGGTTGCACTTTCCATATGTCTCCGTTCAAGAACATGTTTTCAAACTATAGAGATGTCAGTGATGGTTTTGTGTCATTAGCTGATGAGAATAAATGTCTTGTGCTTAGTACTGGTGATGTTTGTCTTAAGTTTGATTCCGGTCATGTTTATACTTTGAAGAATATGCGTCATGTGCCTGCTCTTCGTTATAATTTGTTGTCTTGTGCTGCTTTGGAAAATGATGGGTTAGAAGGTAGATGGGGAAGGGGCAAATGAAAATATTGAAAGGCTTTCTTGTTGTGTTTAAGGCTAAAAAACGCCATAACTTGTATATTTGCCTTGCTAATGCTATCATTGATGATGCAATCTCTGTGAATGCTGTCCAAGAAGATAAGACTGTGCTTTGGCATAAACGTTTAGGGCATATGAGCAATAGAGGTCTAGAAATCTTGCATAAGAATGGTTTATTTGGTGATGATAAGTTGTCGAGCATGCCTTTCTGTGAGTCATGTGTGTTATGCAAACAACATAGAGTCTCTTTTCCTATGTCTTCTTCGAAGAATAAGACTACGTGTTCTGATGTTCTTGAGTATTTGCATGTTGATGTGGGGGTCCTGCTAGTGTGCCCACTCATGGTGAGAATATGTATTTCCTGCCTGTGATTGATGATTACTCGAGAAAAGTTTGGATTTTTCTGCTTAAGAATAAGTCTGATGTGTTTGATAAGTTTAAAACTTGGAAAACTCAAATTGAAAACCAAACTGGAAAGAAGATTAAGGTTTTGAGAACTGATAATGGCCTTGAGTTTTGTAATGCTCTGCTTGATGATTTGTGCTATTTATCTGGTATTAAGAGACATGGAACTGTGCCTTACAGGCCACAACAGAATGGGGTAGCTGAACGTATAAATATGACTTTGTTAGAAAGGGTAAGAAGCATGTTGGCCTCTTCTGGACTTTCTAAGAACTTTTGGGGGGAAGCTATACATACAACTGCTTATTTAATAAATAGGTCTCCCTCTGTGCCTTTGAAGGGCGAGTGTCCTGAAAGTGTTTTCTGCGGTAAACCTATTGATTTTTCTAATCTCCTTGTGTTTGGCTATACTGCTTTATGCATAAAAAGGGTGATAAATTGGAACCTAGATCTAAAAAATATGTTTTTTAGGATACCCTGAAAGTGTTAAAGGGTATAGGGTATGGGATAGAAATGAGCCTGGCTTTAAAGCCGTAGTTAGTAGGGATGTGATCTTTAATGAATCTGATTTTCCTTGCTTGTCTGCTGATTCTGTCTCTGACACGACTCAAAGTGAGGTGGAACAATTCCCTCATTTGATTCATTTTGATGGTTCCAATAATTTAAGTGTCGAAAGTGATAATGAGCATCTTGTTGATGAAAATGTGCCTGTTATTAATGAAAATATGCATGAAAACTCTGTTGATAATGCTCTTGATGATGATATGCATGAAGATGATACGCATGATGATGTTATTGAAAATGGTGATATGCATGATTATCAACTTGCTAGGGATAGAGGTAGGAGGATAACAAAAATGCCTACTAAATATAATGATTTTGAGTTGTGTTTGTTTGCCTTCAATGTGTTTGAATCCCTAGAAAGTAATGCTCCTGATACTTATCAAGAAGCATTAAAATATGTGAATGCTAATAAGTGGCTGGAAGCTATGCAAAAGAAGATGAACTCCCTTCAATCTAATGTGACATGGATTCTTAAGCCTGAACCTAAAGATTGTTCTATAATTGATTGCAAATGGCTTTTCAAACTGAAAAAAAGAACTTGATTCTATTCGTTATAAGGCTAAGTTAGTGGCTAAGGGATTTACTCAAAAATAGAGGATAAACTACAATGAAATTTTTGCGCCCGTTGTGAAGTTTACCATTATTAGAATGATGCTTGCTTTAGTTGCACACTTTAATTGGGAATTAAAACAAATGGATGTGACTACTGCTTTCCTGCATGGTGATTTAGTTAAGCCTATTTACATGAGACAGCCCGAAGGCTTTTTTGATCCTAAGAAACCTAATCATGTGTGTCTCCTTAAGAAGGCTTTGTATGGTTTGAAACAATCACCTAGGCAATGGAACATAAAATTTGATCAATGCATGAAATCTTTAAAGTTTACTAGAAGTGAATTTGATAATTGTCTCTACTTTAAAGATTGTGATTATGTATCTATGTTCTTGCTCTTATATGTGGATGATGTGTTGTTAGTTAGTTCGTGTGTTAAGACTATCAAGCATGTGCAAAAATATCTAAGTGATAACTTTGAGATGAAAGATTTAGGAGATGCAAAGAAAATTATAGGCATGGATATTGTTAGAGATAGGAGTAAAGGTACTCTAGTGCTTAATCAAATTTCATATGTTGAAAAGATTTTGAGTAAATTCTCTATGTCGAATGCTAAGTATTCTAATGTGCCTCTTGCTTCTCATTTTGTGCTAAGTAAGGATCAGTCCCCCAAGACTGCTTCTGAAATGAATGTCATAAAGAAAGTGTCTTATTCCAATGCTATAGGATCTGTCATGTATCTTATGAATAGTACTAGGCCTGACATTGCTTCTACTGTGAGTTGTCTAAGTCGCCACATGTCTAATCCGGATATACCGCATTGGGAAGCGTTGAAATGGTTGCTTAGGTACTTGAAATCTTCTATGAATCTTGGTTTGACTTTCTCTAAGTGTACTGATGGAGTTAAGCCTGTTGGTTATGTGGACTCTAATTATGCTAATGATAGAGACAATAGGAAATCCACCACCTCTTATGTGTTTACTTTGTGTGGATCATGCATAAGTTGGAAATCTCAATTACAACCTATTGTTGCTTTATCTACTCTTGGTCGAGTATTTGCTGCCATCAAGCCTTAAAAGAAGCTATTTGGTTAAAGGTCTATTATCTTAAATTAGTTTTCTTGATAAAGATGTTGTTTTTTTCGATAGTCAATCGCTATTCAATTATGCAAGAACCCTGTGTTTCATGATAGAACTAAGCATATTGATGTAAGGTTTCATTTTATACGTGACATTGTTGATAAATGCATAATTAAAATTGAGAAAGTGCACACTGATTTTAATCCTGCTGATATGGGTACTAAGTGTATGCAGATTGAGAAGCTTCGGTCATGTCAAAGGATCTTGAACTTTGACTTTGGTTAGTTTACCCTTTGATCTCTGTGATCCGTACAAACTATATTTGTACAAAAAGTCTCATGTTTAGCCTTTGTGATTTTACGTGGGGCAATCTGTCCCCTTGTTCCATTTTTGTGATTTTACAAGGGGGCTCGGCGATGATGATTGTGCGGTTTGTTCTCCGATGCACACAGCAACACGGTTAGGCCAAAGGTGGAGATTGTTGTTAAAGTTGGCCCAAATCTGCAGCCCTAATAGCCCAAGCCCATTTACTCTGAATTTGTTTACTTAAACCTATTTCTACACCTCTCTATTGGGGAATACAGAAACACACGCCTCCTTTCTCATTCTTGGCAAAAGCTGCAATTCTATGAACACACGCCTCCCTTTTCCATTTGCTTGGTACAGTAGCAAATTGAAACAGACCTCCCCCATTTCGAAAGACTGCCTGCAAGAGAGAGAAAGATAAAGAGAAAGCTGCTGCCTTTCGCCTTTATGGGCTGTGATTGCGGAGCCAACGAGATAGCCAATCCCTTTGTAGGAGTCGTGGTTGTGTGTGTACGTCAAAGGAGGAGTCGCACCTGAGCCGATTCCTACCTCTATTTTTTCCTTTCTTGTTTCTTTATTGTGTGCAGGTCAAGAAAGTTGTCGGAACGAGACGTTGAGTTCTACGTGGTTGCTGCCGGCGTCGACGGAGGTGTTGTCCGAGAGCGCGTTGACGACAACGAGGCTGTTTGGATTCTCAACAATTTTACGATCCAGATTTTATTCTAATTTCTCAATAGATCGATGACATCAACACCTTATTACATACATTCTATCAGTCGAAGGGTAAAAATGATAATAAAAGAAAATCTCCTTCTATCTTTTCGCATACCATAATAATTGGGCTTACTTTCAATCTTTTTAACTACCATAGTTAATGGGATTTCAAATCTACACACAATCCCCTATAATATTTTCTCAGGGAACCTACCAATAAGAGGTTCGAGAAGGACGAGGCGATCACCTTCTCAGGGCGACCCGTACTGCGATAGTACCTCGCCGGATGCGTTGGTGATCCGGTAGTAGTCGCAAATAAGTTGGTAAAGCGTTTACATTGACAATTGGCGTCGGTGAGCATCCTCTTCAGGAATGCTTTGACAAGCTAGGAGTAGAAAAGCACCTCGCCGGACAGCATTGCCACTCGAAGCTTAGTCCAGGGAAGACGTACGGAAGGAATAATCGAGCTACCGTCACGGTGGGAAAACACCAGCGACCTCGACCAGGTGGTGCGGTTCTTAAGTAGTGAAGGCCCACTGCCGTATAACATCATACTAGGCGAGATTGGTGAGCTTATTTGTAAGGCGGTATGCTCAGCGTACCACTGACGATAAAAATACCCACCAGGGGAGCGGCCGTGATCAGAGGTAATCGAACAAGCGAGAATGTATGCAAGTTGCCTTACGAGGTGCGGGACCTCGGTCCGGCACCCAGGCATAGCAATTAAAGAAACCGAGGAGTTGGAGTCGGGAAGACATCGCCACTCACGGCGGTCGGTGGAAGAGTCGCATTGTACAAAGATGAGCCATTGAAGGTCGTCGGTTGGTTTCACCACACACGAAGTGAAGGATCAGATCATCCAACTCTAAGGGAATTCAAGGACGTGTTTGCTTGTTGGTCTCGACATGACCGGTCTCGCCGAGTATCATCACTCATGGCTCGACATCGACCCGAACATAAAGCCGGTTCGGCGAAGCGAAGAATCTTCGCGACCGAGCGGAACCAAGTCATTCATGGCGAGGTGAACCGACTATTAAAAGCACGCATCTTCGTTCGAGGTCAAATATCCGACACGGATAGCCAACCGGTGATGGTGAAGAAAGGAGGAGGGATGGCGAATGTGTATTGACTACACCGACCTCAATAAACATTGCCCAAAGTTGTTATCCCTTCCAACATTGACAAGAAGGTCGACGCGTTGGTCGGATCTGAAGTCTTGATTTCTTGGACTTATACAAAGGGTATCACCAAGTCACGATGGACGCGAAGACGCGGCCAAGGCGACTTCATTCACCGACTTGAGTCTTTGCATATAAAAGATGCCATTCGGCCTTAAAATGCAGGGCTACCTATCAAAGGATGGTGGACAAAATATTTCACCCTACATAGGTCGGAATGTGGAGGTATCGTGAGCGACATCGTCGTCAAAGCGGAAGAAGCGCGTGTGTGGCCGACCTCGGATCGTCTCGGCTTCTTGGAAAATCAACCTAAAGTGAATCCCGAAATGCACGCGTTTGCGGTCCGATGCGGAAAGTTCTTAGGGTGTTGGGTTTCCGAGAAGATTTAAAAGCAAACCGTCCAAGGTCCAAACCATTTT
The DNA here is from genome assembly GCA_036937905.1 of Salvia rosmarinus. Taxonomy (NCBI): domain Eukaryota; kingdom Viridiplantae; phylum Streptophyta; class Magnoliopsida; order Lamiales; family Lamiaceae; genus Salvia; species Salvia rosmarinus. The sequence continues at coordinate 78,325,989 of CM072815.1, read as the reverse complement.
GGAAATGAAGATGCGAAGACCATCCATAGCGTACACAAGGTGACGGTGCATAGCCGCACTAAGCCGCTTTCTTTCAAAAGCGCATTGCTATCGAAAGTCATATCTCCAGACTATAATTGCTTTCTTATTGCTCAAAGAAAAACGAAAGCTCGTATAATGGGGTGTTTGGCTAAGTTTATTTTAGAGAGCTTATAAGCTTAAAGAGCTTATAAGATGTTACAAGAGCTTATAAGAGGTAATGTCTCGTGTGCTTATAAGTTGTTAAAGTGTTTGGATAATCGAGATCGACTACCTTCGCTTATTTCAAGTCGTTTCTATGTAGAGCGAAGGGACCACCCTCCCGACGACCTCGAGAAAAACAGAACCCCTACCCATGCGAGAACGATTTCTTTCAAGCGGAATTTCACGAGGACGAACTACTTTCGCATATTACTCTTATTCAAATACAAAGTCAACAAGAAACCATTCTTATTAAATAAAAGATGTACAGGTTACATTTTACGAGGGGCGGAGCGGATCGGGAAAAGTCGAGCCAATCCCTAGAAAAATCGAATTCAAGAAATCATCTATACTAATCCTACCTCTACCTCGCCCTCGGTCTATATTACGGGCCCGGCCACGCGACCTCGGTCACTTGACGATGCAGCTCTGTGAGATCGGCCTCACCACTTGATGACGCCTTGTCTCGACGCATGGAGGTCCACGACGCTCAGGCAATAGCACGCCTCTCTTGCGCGCCACCCGGATCGTCATAATTTGGTTCATTTATTCTAGATCGAAGCTCCGCGAAGAAGAGGCATCTGCGTCCCGTCAAGTATTTCGTCAGCCGTGGTTGTCGAGCGATGGCGATTTGTATATGCCCGAGCCTTTTTAATTCAGATCGCTCAAGTGGTGCCGGAGGTCCGACCATATTCGCGCTGCACTTTAACAACGGGCAGCAGCCTCGACAACCTTGGCTTCAACTTCCGGATCGTATCCCACCATTTCGTGGATAACCTCCTCGTACTCGGCATGCTCCTCGCCTATCACCTGGCCTTCTCCTTGGCGACCTCGAACGCCTCCTCCAATTCAAAAGGCGAGCCCTGAGCTCGTCACAGCCTCTCTGGCGGCTCTATGTTGACATCGACTACCATGACGCGACCAAGCCGACCCTTTATATGGAGTGAGTTCGACCTCTTTCAACTCAAGAGCCTGACGGTCTTTGATTCGATTCAACCAAGGGTAGCATCAAGCATTTGAAGACAACCGAATAAAAAGATAAGTTTCTTAACATAAACTGTGATTTTATTAACATGCCCATAGCAAAAATCGATTACACATTTACATTCAAAAAAAATAAAATGAAAAGGATGGGGATCAACGACCCTCCGGAAGCTTCGACTATGTCCACATCCGCGCCTCCCAAGCACTGGATAGCCTCGACCTCTTCCGCCTACTTTCGGCCCGTTCACCGCCTCGGAACCACCGGAGTCTCGACGCCTTCAAGCATCACCGCCTCCCACCCCTTTGCATGATCGAGACGATAAAGCTTGGTCGTGGGATCCCGATCCACGGAGACGGTAGCGAACAGACTCGCGGACAAAAGAAGCGGGAGGAGGCAAGGTTCTGCAAAGACGGAAGCTCCTTCAGCCGCGGACGAGCACATCAAAATAGCCCGCCTCAGACATCATCCTCGATCCCTCGCATCCATACTGGCTTTGTCCAGTGTCCGGGTAGTCTCGGCGACCTCTTGATTGCATCCGAAAGTGTTTGGATAATTGATTATAAGATAGAGAAAGAATCGTGAGTTAGAGAGAAAATCATAGTTAGAGATAAAATTGACGAGATATTAAGTTGATGGTGTATGTGTAGGAAATAACGAACTATAATAAAGTTATTTTGGTAAATTCATAGTTGCTTATAAGTTTATGAAAAAATAAGTTAGGGTTGATCAACTTATTTTTAGGGGAGCTTATAAGCTGTTGGAGCTTATTTTCACAGCTTATAAGCTGTTTAGGAGCTTATTTTGCCAAACGATTTACAACAGCTTATAAGCTCCTAAATAGCTTATAAGCTGTTTTAAAGTGCTTATAAGCTTAGCCAAACACCCTCAATATCTATTTGTCAATGTTGTAGCATTTTAATACTTCTTCGTTGCATTACCATTGTTGTATTCAGTATTGTATTTGCCATTGATATATCATTTTATACATTAAGTTCTGCACCGTCTCGTATTTGTTAAGTACTGATTTGGAAGATTGTACATATTCATTCTATTAATTTAATATAAATTTAGCATCGCACTATGAAGTAAAAGTTTAGCATTTTACATTAATGGAAATATTTTCTTACAAGACTAGCATTATGCTTTTGAATTATATTGTAATTTTATATATTGCACACAAATCAAAGTTTGTAGCAGGTATTCGACAAATCATTTGCACAACTAATTGATGAGGTTTTTTTAGTTAGATATAGCATTTTGTTAGTTAGATGTGGCATCTTGTGTTATGATATTTAACATTATGTATTTGTATAGCATATTCTATATAATTGTATAACACATGTTATTATTATACTATGCAATGCAATATGAACATAGAATGTTGTTGTGTCAATTATACTGTAAAATAATTTTTTAAAAGTAATATATAAGATCATCAATTCAAATTACTAACTAAAATCTTATAAAAAAATAATTTTAAAAAAATATTGTTGTGCGTCAAACAAACATACATCGTGGTATGAATTTATATGAACATGTGAGGATATCAGGATGCTTCAACGTGATGCAAAAACAAACGGAAAAACAACTGAATCAAAAAAACGGTGCGAACATCAATGAAATTCATGCGTAAACAATTATTGTGCTGCAGAATTATATGAATATATGCAGATAGCGTATACGTTGAATGTGCTACAAACAATAACGGAAAAACAAAAAATGGCAACAAAAATACGCGATGTTCACCGCAAATAGTGAACAAAAATAACAGGTAAAACCTGATTCTTCCATTATGTTGATATGTAAAGATATCTGATAAATAAATCTTGAGAGGAAAAAGAAGTTGATAAAAAACGATGAATAAAAAAGATATCAAATCTCATAAAAAATGATTTAGTAGATTCATATAACAATGAAATTACGAAAATATCCTCAAAATTTTGGCAAACGTAGCACACGTATATGCTAATGATAGCACATATATAACTAATCTAGATTCTAGACCCTTGATCAAGCATGATCAAGGCTCCTATTTATTCTTATTTTTACTAATATTTACATTCTCATATGAACCACTCCATATATATATATATGGAGTGGTTATCGTGTAGACACTTCTTATGTGTAAATATAAGAATAAATATCAATAATTGATAAATCAATTTGAACGTTTAAGATTCAATGCACAAATACACAATTATATACATATAACTAATTCAGATGCACACTTAACAATGACCATTAGATTTTCAAATATAATGGACATGATTTGTTATCATATATATATATATATTAATGATTGTATATATATATATATATATATAGGGGATGGTTAATGTGAGAACCATTTTTATCGTGAGAACGTGAGAACCAAAAAATGATGAATTCATTGTGAAAATTGATGAATCCCCTGAAAAAGTTATTGAATCCAAAAAATAGAATTTTCGCCTCTCATGGGATTCGAACCCGGATGAAAAATTGTGAATTTTGGAATTCAGTAACTTTCTCAACGGATTCATCAACTTTCATAACAAATTCATTTGGTTATTAGTTTTTAGGATAAAAATTGTTCTCATTTGAACCTAGCTCTCTCTATATATATTGTACAACTCTGCCCCTGCATAAGTAGCATCATGCCTTGAGTAGCTAATGAATAGCTTTTGCTGTTAAAATTTGTAGAGAGAAAGAAAGAGTGATTAAAACTTCGTTAGGATGACACATATGTTAGTCTAAACGAAGCTAGGTAAATTTGACAAAACTGGCAATCAAATGAATAATATTTATTTGCAACATTGATTTGGGTTAATTATTGTTGGGGTACATAATATCTTGGAAAAATACATAATTTTAGTATAATAAATTGACTTTATAATAATTGTGGCTTAATCAATCAATAATACCTAAATCAAGACTAATGAATTGATTTTATGACAATTTTAGTTCGTAAGTAATTTTTCAGCATCGAAAAGCACAATTGACATCAGAAATAACAAATAGCCCGTAAATCATTTCCAAGTTACGTTTCTAACTTGTGGTTTCTATATGTCATTTCCCAACGCCGATTGTACTTTTTTGTGCAAAATATCACTTATGAGTTAAAATTGTCACAAAATCAATTCATTGGACATGATTGATGTATTATTGATTTATTAGACTAAAATTATTATAAAGTCAATTTATCTGGTTAAAATTATGTATTTTCCCTAATATCTTACTTTTGTCTTTAGACAAAGCAAAAAGGACGTGGTAATATGTTTTTTGGGAATAAAAATAACATCTAGTTACGCTTTTTCTTTCTCTTCCCCGTGGATCCGTAGAAAAAGATTCCCAACCCCAAAATTCGTAGAGTACAAAATTATATTTATGAATGGCGACCATAAATTCTCTTATTAAAATATAATTAAGAATTTTTAGAATCAAATACGGGCTCATTTGGTCGCAAGTAATTTAGTTTGAAAAAAATAATATAATTTCCTGTTGTAAAATTTGATGTTTTAGTTTGATTTTGATGTCTCGAAGTCTCTCATGGATATAATCATATATATTTGACGAAACAAAAATCACATATTATATCTGAAATGGTTTAGGCTATTAATAATGACCCAATAATATCTGAACTCTCAAAGTTAATTCTTTCTTCTAAATCATTGACAGATCATTTATTCCGCATCACTCTATCCGATTTGACAAAATTATGTGGGAAATTTATCATTTTAAATATTTTAATTTCAAATAATGCCATTTTAATTATTAAAATTTGTTGACTTTTTTTTTAATCTCCATAGCCATCTTCTCCGACCCTCTACCGCGACTTACATTGTGTGTATTTCTCTTACCGTGGCAATCTATGATCGTTGTGGTGTTTATTTGTTGTTTGACATTTTTATTTGGGTGATTCCTATATTTGTCGATTTGCTATGTCCTTGGTGTTTATTAGTATATTTGGGTCATCATTGTTCATTGTACTGATATAACTTGACCCATGCTTGGTTATTATTTTTTTGTGCCGGATGAATGGATTGTTTAGTCAATAATATATCTGGTAGAGAAAATCAAAGTGGATATGATAAATAGATAATTAATTTTAGAGGTGGTCTCCTGTGCGCGCGGCTTTTAGAGGTGGTCTCCTGTGCGCGCGGCGCGCATAGTGAGACCACTTAATTATTTTTAATTATTATTAAATTAATTCTATTTAAAATCAATTAATTAATTTAATAAATTTTAATTGTAAATTAATAAATCATAATTATGAATTAATAAATAATAATTTTGAATTAACGCGCGCACAGGAGACCACTTAATTATTATTTAATTAATTCTAATTAAAATTAATTAATTAATTTAATAAATTTTAATTGTAAATTAATAAATCATAATTATGAATTAATAAATAATAATTTTGAATTAATAAACTCTAATTACGAATTAATAAATCTTAAGTTTGAATTAATAAAGTCTAATTGGAATTAATAAACCCTAATCATGAATTAATAAACCCTAACTGGAATTAATAAACCCTAATTTTGAATAGTAAATCATAATTTTGAATTAATAAACCCTAGTAGTGAATTAATAAACTCTAATTTGAATAATAAACCCTAATTTGAAAAGTCATTTCTCTCCCGTGGCACCTTATAGTGGCGTATTTGCTACTTAATGTAATATCCCGAAGTTTTAAAGCTAAATTACGATAATAAAAATCGTAAATTAGGATTTTATTTCGATAATCGAAATAATAATTTATCAAAGTTTGATTTCGACTATCTATGATACGAGGAATCTTATATCATATTCACTAATGATTAGTGAATCAAGGAATATAGTTTATATTATTCCTTCGAAAGCATTATTCTAACGTCGATTAAATTTCGATAGTTAGTCTTACGATATTTCTAAGTGACGAAGCTTGGAATTTAATTTCCTTATTAACGAAAGGAATGAATAAAGTGATTACGACTTTATTATGAACATTTTGAGATGACTCGATTATTAACGCTTTGAAACGTTTCGAATGTCGACGTTTAGAGACGATTCGAAAACTTAGTCTAACGATTGAGGAATTATATTATTTAAATTCCTATGATTATTTTATAAGAGCATTATTTTTATATAATCATTCATTAAAATAATGCTAGAGGAATTAAGGAATAAAAGAGGAATAATTATTTCTATTTTCGAAATAGTGATCGAAAATTTGAAGTTGTGACATAGAATTGTTTTCAATTATTTTTCCTATGATTTAATTTATCATCTAAGACTTATAATATGTCACATAGCTATTAATTGCAAGAAAATAAAATGTGTGGCAATTGTTCCATATGTGTACCGAAAATGTGAGATGTATAGTGTGAAAAGAATAATTTTTCATGATCTTGATATTGTTGAGTAATAATTATGATAGTGAGATGTTATTAATGTATAAGATAAGATGTGTTAACAAGTGGAACAAGTTGGATTGCTTCTTGTCTCTAGTGGCCGAAATTATTGACATAAAATGAGAAAAAAAGAAGAAAATTCAAACTTATGAAAGTGATGGTTTATTCTTTGATAATGACATATTAGGTCTTGTATACAAGTTTTAAATAAATAAAATTCACCTCTATCCTTTATAGAAATAGCCGACACATACACTAGGAATAAGTGAAGAATTGTGTTAATTTATTGAAAGTGATAGATTATGATAGGTTTGATAATGTATATGATATCATAAAAATCACTTCCAAACCATGTGAAAGTGCCGTGACTTTGCAAGGAATGAAAGAGAAGAATAATTCAAATAAATTGATAGAGATGTGTTGTTTGATGTGAGAAGTGTCGTGAGCTTTCTTAAGTGTGAAAGGAAAAATAATTTCCAATTATGTGATAGTGATGTTATTCTATGAAAATGACATATATTTAATTCATACATGTTATAATATGATCTTTATTATAGTGATAAGATATGATTTTGTTTGTTAGTGAGCATATGGTATTATAGTAATTAATGAGGTTGAAATTGTTGACTTTTATTTTAGATATTTTCACTAAAGTTAATTAATGTAATTATCATCAAAACAATTAAAGATCATCTTTTAGCAACTTGTAAGTGCCGTGAATCAAGAGAATTAAAGGGAGAGATTTTTTTCAATTAAAACTTGATAAAGATAGGTTGAAAATGATAGGAAATAATTCCTAAGGCATAATTGATGTACACTTGCATCAAAAAAATAATAAAATCATCTCCCTTGCAACTAGATGATTGCCGTGAGCTTTAAGAAGTAAGGGAAGGAAATAATTTTAATTTTATGAGATATTTTGTACACAAGTGGCATATTAAAATATATTAACTAATAAATCAAAATCTCCCTCATTTCATTTTGGTGGTGCCGTAAACCATGAAAAGGAAAAAGGGAAAAGATTTTTTTCATTTTAAGTTGATAATGAAAGGTTGATAAGAATAGGAAATTTATTTATGTGCTATATCATCGAAGGAACAAAAGAATTTCTCTCTCATTTCTTTGAGAGAATCGTGAGCTTTGTAAAAAAAAAGGAAGAGAGTTCTTCATTTTCTCTTCAAATCTTTGTTAGAAAAATGTTTTCGTCAACGATCGACTCCGATTAAAAGGTTAGAAATCGTATGAGCTTTGTATACATGCAAGAATTTTCGATTTTCATCCATAGGATCTTATGTTATATGCTTATGTTATTTATGATGAAAAATTTAGAAATGTTGTTTAAATGTTATGTTGTTTAGTAAATATGTTTATATGATGTATAGGAGCATATATTATGAATTTAGTACAAAGTTGATCATGTTATAAATTTATGAGTTGTGACCGAAAATACATACAAATTATATGTTGATGGAAATGATTTTAAATTGTTGATTTGAGCATGGATTAATGATATTTGGTAATATTAAAGCTTATAAGAATTTATTTAGAATTTTTGGAAAACATTAGGGTATATTTATGATATTACCGAAAATTATAAGGAAATATTATGTTGATATATAATTCATGTTTGAATGATATTATAGCATATTATTGATGTAGATTCATAATAAGGTGTTGTATGAATTTATTGGAATTTTAAAAATTATATTGTTCCTAAGTCAAAGTTTTCGAAAATATAGTTCTAAAGCAAGTTGATGTATGATTTGTAAAAGTTGGAGATTATATCATATTAATGACACATGATGATAATTATGTGTTGTGTAAATTAATTGGAAATTTTGAAAAATGTTTGTTAAGTTTATCAAAATTTTCGAGAATCATATAGTATAAGAATATGATATAAAATTTTCTATGACTAATGTTATTACATGTTATTGATCCTATGTTAATATAGTATGTTATGTGAATTAATAGGAATTTTTGGAAAAGTTTTGGAAATTATCTCATAAGGACCGAAAGTTTTCAAGTATGAAAGCTAGGGTTTTAAATTTATTTTATCATGTATAATCACATAATAAACTTATTATGTTCTAAAAATATGTTTTAGATATACTATGAATTTATATGATTTAAAAAAAAAAGGTATACTACGTTATGTTGAAACGTTATGTTAAATGACGTAAGATGTGAAAAATGATATGTATTGTACAAGTTAGGTCATGCTTTAGTATAAAATCGAACATGATTGTTGATTTACGTGAAAAATCGAGACTTATGAGATTATGATTAGAAATCGATTGAATATCGATTTATATGTCAATTGATAGATATATATGAGAATAATTCGAATTATATGGTTTTGAAAGTCAAAAGAGTTGACTAAAGTCTAAACGTATGAAATACGTTAGTACGTGAACAATATTATGTTGTACGTCTAATAGAAATATGGTTTGCGTTGAATAAATACGCTACGACGTATTAGACGTATTAGAAATAAAAGAATATCTCTTTTATAAGAGATGGTTTCATAATAGAAATCATTTTATCGAAAGGTGTTAGTATGAGTGCAACGTTTGACCTAAATGATTGATATGAGGTCTTAAATCATGTTTCGTCTCTATCGAAATACGAAAAGTTATAAGTTAAGATGTTCGATGAAAAGACGTACTAAGTTAGTTAAAAGATATGAAGTATTGTTTTAGGAAGTTATCGAAGCTTATTAGACTTTGACGTTCTTGAAAAACGTGACCGATGTACTAAATTAACTTCTTACGTAAAGGTGGGACACGACGTGATCGTTGACGTTAAAGAAAGTCTAATTAAGAAGCATACGTACCAGGTGGGCTTTTCTTTTACTCAAAATGACAAATGCTTTATTTATGATGCTTTCTTCGAAATGAAAAGTATTTATTTATGATGTTTATTTCAAGAAATGATGATGAAATGTTTACTTAATTACCTGCCCAAATGTTTATGTTTTATGTATGGATCCTATCTATGAATGATGATGAATGTTGTTGGTTCGCTACCAACGAATGAATGAAAATCGAATTCGGATCCTGTGCTAGAAGGACAATTCCTAGCTTGGATTAACGTGTACACATAAGGGTGACTGGGGGCTGTAAGGACAATGCGCGGCCGGTAACAGCGACGTAGAAGGAGACCTCCTTCTACGGCATTATTGATGATGTTATATGAGAAAGGAAATGATACAGATCATACATACAAGGAAAATGTCTGGCCAGGCGATGTTTTATGAAAATGATTAAATGTTTTAGTAATCACGAGCCTTTCAAATAAAACCTCGTGTGTTACTGATGGGGCAGTGTAATTCAATGAAAATGTTTTTGGCATAAGTCCACTGAGTGCATTCTTGTACTCAGCCCTGCATGTTTGTTTTTAAATGTGCAGGTTGAGATGGTGATTCGATAGAGCAGTGTTGAGCAATATGGATCTTAGTCGCTGAAAGTTTGTACCTTGAATGCACATCGTCATATGTGTATTTCACATATTTTACGTTGCAAGAACCCTAAGTTATGTATTGAAATTTCAAAAGTATTCTTGATATATGTATCACAATTCAATGTCCAATGGTCTTTCCATTTATTAATTCATGCTCAAAGTAATAGTTCCTGCTAATCCGTACTTAAGATTAAAGGGCTGTTACACTTAACCAGTCCATACCCAAGATAAAATCAAAGTCATGCATCTCTAAAGCATAAAGATCCCTCGATAATGTGTTTTTTTTTTCCAACACGATTTTCACACTCTGTGCCATCTTGTTAGTTCTTAGAGTTTCTCCTGAGGGAATCATAACATCAAGAGCTATGTTCTCTACTCCTACAGTCATTCTTGTTTTCTCACATTCGTTTATCCAAAATCTATTAACAACCAAAAGAAAAAGAAGTGAACACCATAACGTTCCACTCAAGACAAAGAAACAAACGCGTCATAACTTAACTATCCTATTTCTCGTCACCGTTAATGTCTATAACAACCGGACTAGGATGTCCTTCAGGGTCCTCTTTCTTTTCGGGATCGTCATCATCTTCTTTTATTCCCTCATTCTCTTGAGGTACTTTCATATTCTGTTGTGGGAGTGGTGACACGGGACCTTCGTCATCTTCTATAATTGTGATGTCACGAAAAAGATCGTTACGTCTACGAATTAAGGTGGTCATAAAATCCTCAAAATCGATTTGATGCTGACCATTCTCCAAGACTGTCTCTCGATCTATAAAGGTCTTTCCAACAATAGCCTTAACTTCATTGGGTGCCAGGTAAATGACACTAGAGAAAGCTTCATATTCAGATGTTGGTTGTTCGTGAGTAACAATCTTCCGCCACATCTCTCTTCAAGCTACAAGTTCTCTATGACGCCTAGAGTGAGATTTCAAGTACGTTGCCAGAATCGGACTACGACAAGTGCATTTTCATAAACTAGAGGTAGATTATAATTATTCTTCATCTAGCCTACACAAGTGAGGCCTAATAATCAAGCAACTAAGTCCCTTCTAATTTCGAGGACATAAATAAGTAAAAATTTCAATCAACTCATGCTCAAGTTCAACAATAATTTCGCAAAATGATGCATAACTCTCATATAATGCCACATACAAAACTCCACCACATCTCATAATATTTGAGAGAGAATCTTCACTAATACGTGCTCACCAAAAATATTTTATCATATCAAAACAACGTAAATTACCTCGATCAGGAGCACGTGCCGGAAATGGGTGGTGCCCTTTGTCATAACAACATCATATAACAAATTATTCAAAATTTTTAAAGTCAGAAACATAGACCCGCTCTGATACCATTAAATGTAACATCCTAAATTCATAATTTAAAAATGCTATATTTTCTTAAATAAAATAGCTAAAGCGGAAGCATGTCATTTTTTATGTTTTTTTTAAAAATAAAATATATAAAATCTCTTGAATAAAATTATCAAATAATGAATCCAACAAACTCAAGTTTAAACTTTGCAAAAGAACTGACGTCAAACAACGACCCAAAGCAAATTATGCAAGACTTAGTAGCATAAGATAAGTTGGAGTTATAGTAACTCAAATCCAACAACGATAATAAAGGAAAAGAATTTAAACAAAAATAACACAAGTCTTGGAAGGAATTAAAAGCGACATAACACCACTAGGCACACCCACACCACCACGCCGCTCCATGATTACTGACCTGAAAACATTTTCAATAAAAAAGGGATGAGCACAAAAACATACTCAGTGGTGGGGAACAAGGAATATCATTATTTTATTTGTCAAAACGTGTATGCATCGTAAGAAAGTAATAGTCAATCATATTCAACCTCACCGGCTTAAAAAATCCTGCCACACGGGCAATGATACGCCATACAGGCTATGATTCGCTACACAGGCTATGCCACAAAGGCAATGATACACCACACAGGCTATGATTCGCCACACAGGCTATGCCACACATGCAATGATACGCTACACAGGCTATGATTCGCCACACAGACAATGATACGCCACACGGATATGATTCGCCACACATGCTATGCCACACAGGCCAATGCCACACAAGCAATAATACACCTCACAGGCTTTCACCATAGATGTAACAAAACACAACAATGATTATCACCATAAACTTACAGATAGAGTAAATCCCACAATAATAATGTTTATTCCAAATCACATGTTTGCAATTTAAAGAGAATTTTACCCACAATAAAAATATTTATTCCAAATCTCATATTTGCAAGTTAAAGATGATTTCACCCACCTTGTTTTGTCGAGCACAACAAATCAAAATCAACTCAATTCGGGAATGAGGGTCCTAGTTGCGCCGCACCTAGTTCAATAAATACAAATTTATAAGGGCTTATGAGAAACCTAAAAAAAATCCTAATAAAACTAAACATTTATTTAAAGTTATAAGGCCGAATTTCATATATATATATATATATATATATATATATATATATAATTGATTGATTATTAGAACAAAATTTAGTAGCTTAAGAAATAAAACTCTTTAAGTGCTTATACAAAACCTTAACTAAATTATTAGACAAACAAAAAAAGGAACAGCTCCATAATGAAACTCTAACATAGCTCCATAATGAAACTCTAACATCTTAAACTATGAATACCACCTTCGCCATATTATAAGAACTCCGTAATTCAATGTGCACAAGCTGCATAATAATCTCTAGAAAACTACATTTTCTCATTTTTGTACAGGAAATTCATAAAATCATATAAAGAAGTGATATTTAAAAGGAAAACAATTCAAAGGCATAAACCTTCTGCTATACACCCCCATAAAATAAAAAATTAAAAAAAAGAAAGAGGCAATCTAAAATTACACTCAAACACGAAGATAAAGTACAAGGAATCACGTCAAAACAACTATGGATAAATCATACGTGATACAAAAATCACACAGCAGAATAATTTAAGGAATTGTAACCTGGCAGCTGACAATTTTCCCAAAACGGTTAAAAGCACTTTCGAGCTGCCGCTCGGTAACATCCCACGATAAACCTCCGATAAATATACGGTAATCTTGGTCCTTGTCCCCCATCTCGACAAAAACTCTCGCTCAGAGAAAACCCTAATAGAGTCTTAAACTACTTGAACTCCCAAAAAATCTCAATCCTAGATAAATATAAAATAAAACTTGGGTTCAACAAATTAATATTCTACAAAACCCAATTTGAGAATAAATAATATAATTTGATAATTATATAAGCCCAAAACTTAATAATATAATTTGATAATTACTTAAGCCCAAAACTTATTTTATTACTTAGCTCATATCTGTAAAGTAATATTCGAAGGCCCTAAAATAAATTCCAAAGTTTGTGTTATAGTTAGGGGCGCAACTACGGACTCTCTCAAGTCCAAGTTAAAATCGAGCATGCCAAATATTCACAAATCCAACATAAAAAATTTAAAATTTAAAGAAAATTAATGCAAGCAAAAAGTGGTGCGTTACATGGGCCATTTGGCCTAACCATTTTCTAAGAAGAGTCGGACTTGCTCAATTATTACTGGGGAGATTCTATACATAATTGACAACCCCCTTTTTACTTACTATAACCCCCAATTTAAAACAATAATAAAATTATTATTGAGTTTACTATATTACCTTTACAGTAAATTTTAAGTTTTTAAATATTAATGCACCTAAATTTTTAAAATAAGAATGTATAGCCCATATAAGTAAACAATAAGGCCTTCTTTGGTAGGCCTGATAAGACCGACAGCATGTTAAAATCCATTGTTGCGTTTGGTTTTGTAATTCACGGTTGACCCCAGATTCAGATCCAATCAAGACAAGATAAATGAGGCTAATGACCACACGTAGGTAGTAGCGGCTCATTTCATTTTCGGTTACTTTGCCAGGATAGCGACCTCTGGTAGCTAGTGATCATTAGCATAGCGACCCGAACGTAGATAATGGCTCGCAAATTTCATTTTAAGTTCTTTTGCTGTGACTAGAGACCGCTGGGTAGATAGTGATCACTAGCCTCTTTTTTTCGTAATCTATATTCAGAATTAATCTACCAAACAACAAGGTTGACTATCTATATTTTTATATCTACGTATCTACCAAAGACGCTCTAAACATATAGCCCCCAATTTCAAGTGAAAAAAAGAAAGAAAAAGAAAATATATGTATAGCCCCAAATTGGAATGCAAAAATGACTTGTTCAGACACGTCCCAAATAGATTTAGGATGGGACTATCAACTCCGATGGCTGAGGCAATGCCACCAGCAATCAGCAAGGAGGAAGAGGAGAAGGGTAAAGTCTGCTTCTTAATGCCGAAGAGGGTCGATGTTGGCCTCGGATTACGATGATTAGAGCTTTGTGTGTGGTTGGGAGATTTTGGAAGATGAGCTGTGGAATCCCGACATCTGCCACCAATTCTTTTAACTTTTACCATTTGAAGAATCGTAAGGTGAAATCTTACGCTTCCTATTCTTTTTCTTTTGATGGGCTAAATTGCGGCTTGCGGGATTTGAGTTAGAGGTTGTCAAAACAACATCTACGGTAATTACAATTGCAATTACAATTGTTAAGGTAGTTTTTTGGGGGGCTCCTTACATGATTTTGCTCTTTCTTGAACTATGTTGAATTGCTTAATAGGATAGTAGGGATGATATTCATTTCATTTTTTCCATTGCAATAAGTCCTATTTCATGTATATGTTGCTTATTAGACAAATCTAATTTAAAACTATTAATTTTCTTTTGAGGTGTCAAATGAGTTGTATGAAAATATTTTACGCAATTGGTAATATGACAATTTTGAATTTTTGGTTTCCCGTATCCAATATGCAGTAATTTGTATGGCAGAGGTTATGACCCTTTAAGCTAAATTCAACATGCTATGCATCGATTTGTATGGCAGAGGTTACCACGTTGTATATCATCTTCCTCTATCCATGTGCACTTTTTTTTCTGGGTACCTCATAATCATGACTTCCTAAATGAGAGTGGCCCTTTGTCACTATATGATATGGTTTCTTATAATTCAATCTGCCTTTTTCTTGCACTATCCGTGCTATTTTCCCTGATGGGTCCATTTTCTTCTGAATCAAATATTATCTCTGTGGGTTATGCTATATTCCAGTTGATGAATTCCAAAGTTATTTGATCTTCTACCGAGTAATTACATGGTACTTTTTGGGAACAATTGTCGTAGGCAAGGTTTGCACTCCAAGGCAGTTGGTGATTCCAAAAAACCCAACTTCTACACCAGATGAAGTCGTTAAAGCAGGATTAAATGTACCTCTAGATAATCTTATCCCGGTAGGCAAAGGAATAAAGCAGGAAAACAATCTTTTGACTCCTCTTTTTCTCTTATCATTAATGGTATGTTTCTGCTACTGTTGTATAATTTGTCATGCTGTGAAACTGCACTCCCTTAAAAGCAGGATTTCTTCAGAATTTGCATAGAGCCATCACCTCATAAAGTTGTATTGAGTACAGAAATCCACAATGAACAAATTTCATGATGCTTTTCTACTTACAATTATAGAGTATAAATTCTTTGGCTGGATAATGGCAGGGTAATAATGACAGTCGTGCTATTTTGCCGGGTGAATTACATTCAGTTGATGTGGATCTGGATCCTGCTGTTGCTGGTATGTTTGATTCCCTGCAGATATCACAAATCTCCCACGTGAGTGGAGAACTTTCATTGTCGATGAAACAGTGAAACAATTTTTGTTTCATTCTTTGGTGCTTGAGACCGTGTCCCTTTATCTTGTGGGAACTAGTTCTGGTTGTATCTCTTCTTTGTTGAAAGGGTAACATCGTTTTTCACTTAGTTAAGCTATTTACTGCAGAGCTCCCTCTGCAGTCTTTGCTTGAGATGCTTGCAAGTGAGCTCTATCATCGACTAGTAAAATTCATTTTCATTGGAACTTGGCTTCATCTATCCTATTGTTTTGTCAATTTGGCACCTTGGTAAGGATCATTTTTTCATGTAGCTGTTTTGAGTTTTGTAATATTGGGGACTTCAGCTGTTCAATATCGATATAATTCGTCAGAAAGGGAGCAAAGATCTGATTATGTTATCGACATCAATTACATCGTAGCATGTCATCTGTATTATCTTGTTGAGTCACGTTAGTATCGACATCTAGGTGCTGAACATATATGCTTTGGTATAGAAAAATGCCGGAATACGAGCATATATTCACAGACTTCTTGTTAGCCTTGTGGAAAGCAAGTGGTAAACAGTGACTGAGATGGTGCATGGGTGTTGGAAGAGTAGATATTGTACAGTGTGTCTCTGCTTGTAAATCTTTTTGAGACTCGAGTTTCATGATCAACATTTCACTTATTACTAGCAGAATTGCCGTTTCTTGCAGTTACCAATTTTCTTTGCCACTTATTATCGTTTTCAACATGTTTTTTACTACTTACCCACGTTGGGGTTCTGTTATTTTTTCTTGCAAAGCTTCATGAATATTTCTTTCATTATTCGTATTTGTGATAGTTTTTGGTGATTTGGCATCACATTGGGGTTTTGTTCCTTTCTTACAAGACACTGGATTTCAGAGGTGTCCTTTTTTCTTTCCCAGTGGGTTTTGCAAACATAACTTTTTATGATGTCCGTGTAAATTTCTAAATGCAAATAAACTCTTGATGCTCATTGAAATAAATATTTTATGTCTCTCTCTAGCTAAGCGAATTTTTTTTGTTAGCTTAACTATATTTTGTAGAATCTAATTGATATTTATTTTCATTGAAACTTATGTCAACTTTCTTGAAAAATACATACACGAATTAGTTAAATATCTAGTCTCTTTTATCAAACGCATAAATGTTGATCTTTTTCCTCTTGTTTTCGAATATAATTGAATATCTTAAAAAGCCATGAGTAAATTAAATACAAATTGCTTGTTTCCTCACCATTTTCACCAATATATACACAATAATTTTTCAGAATTTAATTTTAAGGACAGCATTATCAAATGTAACGCAGATAAGTTCTCTTACGAAAACAAATATGATATACTTGAAAATTTGTATCTATTATGCAATTTTGTTTTACATAACACATCAAGATTAAATGCTATCTACATTTTCTCCGGTTGATATAAAGATTGATTCATTCATTATAATTTGTAGACTAGATAACACGCTTTGTTTTTTTTGTTTTTTTGGGGGGGGTTTCGATTATTTTAATAGTTTCTACATAACTTAATAATAAAAACAAATTCAACTTGTTTCTTTGGGATCTTCTAATGGTAAAGTGAGTTTGTGTGGACAAAATATCACATATTCGAATTTTACTAACGGTGGTTTGCAGGCATCACATGAATATGAAGTTGATCCAGTATATACCAAAAATAACGATTATTAATTATCCATGGATTTAAGAAAATAAAAATGCGACTTTATATATGTACATAAATACTAGACAAAATAATATTATCAGTGTTGCAATAAAATCATGCTGAGAGGCATGAATTTTTGTACCGATCAACATCCTGAATTTATTTACGCATATCTACTAACAAAAATAGGTTATTTATGTATATAAATAGTCAAAAGATTATTTGAACTTCAGATTAAATATTGAAGATGTATTTGTACCTATTTTTTTGAAATAGTCTATATCATCCGACCATTTTATCCTCATGTTCAACATTTAAAAAAGACAAAAACTTGGAGGTCACCCTTGTTTTTTGTTAAAATTATTATGTATTAATTATGGTGAATAAAGATAATTAGATTTTATATTACAATTAAATTTATTAATTTAAAATGATAATTTTTAATTCAAAATTAGAATTTATTAATTCAAAATTAGGGTTTATTAATTCACAATTAAGGTTTATTAATTCACAATTAGAGTTTATTATTCAAAATTAGGGTGTATTATTCAAAATTAGGGTTTATTATTTTCAATTAGGGTTTATTTATTCAAAATTAGGGTTTATTAATTCTAATTAGGGTTTATTTATTCAAAATTAGGATTTATTATTCAAAATTAGGGTTTATTAATTCCAAATATGATTTATTAATTCACAATTAAGGTTTATTAATTCAAAATTAAAGTTTATTATTAAAAATTAGGGTTTATTAATTCATTATTAAAATATATTAAATTAATTAATTTTAATTAAAATTAATTTAATTAATTGATTAATTAACATTAATTAATTAATTAATTAACATTAATTAATTAATTAATTAGGGATCGCACGGGAGACCACCCCTTTAAAAAACAATTGCAACACTACTTTTTAATTTTTTAAAATTCAAACGTCACCAATTTTATTGGAACAGTAAAATTACGCCGTTCCATTTTGAACAAGAGATACTGTCTATAAAAACAAATATGCTCACAATAAAAAAAAAAAAACAATATGGTCACAATAACGTTTTAAAAAATAAATTCACAATATTTTATTCGTCCTACTATGCAGTGTGGATACAAATATTGGGAAATAGTGCGAAAATCCGTAAATCATAAGCAAAATAACTGAGAAATATTAGCTTTATTAGGGGAATCCTTAAACGAAAGAGGGTTTTCGGCTGGTAGACAGCTAGAGCATCCATTGAAGAAGGCTACTACCTGCTTTCTCGCTCTAGAATTTCACCCAAAATAAATTATTCCCTGTATTCGATGAAGAGTTCACCGGATTCAACGAGTTGATCTTCAATCTTCACAGCCTGATTGTGACAGAGATACAAGAATTTCGTTAGGTTTCTGAGGAATCCGTACGCCGCCGAGTTGTAGAGAGCGATATTTGTTGCATAGTTTTTCCACCTCACTCACTGTAAATATTCGCAAATAGTACCATTCTCTCTTGCAGAGTACTTAATGTATTCGACATTTGTGTTAGGGTTTTGAGATTTTTGCTCTTCGAGAATGCTTGCCTATATATACATGTATATTTAGAATGGCGCTCGCAACGACAGCACAATCAATTCGCTACATTGCTCCGGCGGCTGCCACTGGAGCTAGCAACCTTGACGCTCTCAACCGAGTACTTGCTGACTTGTGCATCCGCGGCAATCCCAAGGTTTGAAATTTTTTTGCTCCACAGTTTGTATGGTCTCTTCTTCTGTCTTCATATTAGGCGCGCACTTAAGTCGAGTTGCATAAATTTCCACTATTATGGTTTGAAAGTAGCTAAAGCTAAGGTGTGAATTCTACAGATCGCAGAGCCCTGTTGCTGACATTTATATTTCTGTGCTTTCGTTTTCATTTTTCTCTTGCGAGTTGGCCTTTCCCAGGATGCTTGAAGGAAAACACAAGTTTTTTCTTGCAGCAGATGTTCTCAGTTCTTTAATCCATTAAATTGTTTAATTTACTAAACTTGTAAATATGTAAAATCTATTGGACATCTTAATGAATGAAGTGTCTATCAGGATGGAGCTGCTCCAGCATTGAGAAGATATGTGGAAGAACAAGCTCGTGATCTCAGTGGTGAAGCCTTTTCACGTTTTATGGATCAGTTGTATGATCGTATAACTGGGCTTTTAGAAAGCAATGATGTTGCTGAAAATATGGGTGCTTTGAGGGCCATTGATGAGCTTATAGATGTGGAAATTGGTGAGAATGCAGTCAAAGTGGCGAAAATCGCAAATTACATGCGAACTGCATTTCAGGCAAAACGCGAACCTGAAACCTTGGTTGTTGCTAGTAAAGTTTTGGGCCACTTGGCCAGAGCTGGTGGAGCGATGACAGCTGATGAAATGGAAAGGCTGGTATGTTCATATTTTCTGGCTATTAGTGGCACACAATACCTCAGATTCCTTTGACCTTTTATCTCTGCTGTCTTTCTCAGGTAAGGATTGCATTGGATTGGCTTCGTGGTGAGAGAGTTGAATATCGCCGTTTTGCTGCTGTTTTGATTCTAAAAGTACGTCCCACCTCCTGCTCCTATAGATTGTTCATTAACCACATTACCAACATATTAAAGCTTACAACTTTTACTATGATTGTTTGGATATTGGTGCAGCAATTCCACCCTCAATCACCCCAAAAGAATAAAATTTGCATTTGCTTGTGTGAGCTAGGGAAGAAAAAACATTGAAAGGACTAGGAGATGTATAAATGTAAATGATACATGGCTTCGTTTGAATAAATTAGGAAAAAATAAATTCTATGCTCTTAATTAGACTCAAGAACTTTTACATGTTCCATAATTATGTTTTTGGTACTAATGCACTTAGATGAAATTGACATTTAGTTGTATCCGGAATCAATGTTGGAGAACTATTAGCTCTTATTGGCACTTAGATAAAGACTTACAGACTTGCAGTTGTTAAACCGTTTGACTAGGTGTGGCAATTTGTCTTACCATGTCGTGTTTTTGTCCACACCATAAGGAGACAATAACTAAATACAACCCGACATGATAAGGATATGCCCGACATAAACTTGATTTTTTTGTGTTGGCACAAAATATTTAATACATAAAATACATTTTAATAATAAAGTATTTCACAATATTTCACGACAAAACACAATATTACATGATAAGAAAATATAATTATAAAAGCCTCAAAAAGTTATAAAACACATAAAATTAAAATATTTATGAAATATTATCGTGTCGTCTTGATAACAGCACAATAACTTTTGTGCCCTTGTCATGCATAATTGCACGAACAAGAGAAGCCTACACTCAATTATTTTCATGTCTTGCTATTGTGTCTTGGTAAAAATTCCCATGTACTTTTGACCTCCGATAGTACGATTATTTTTTAGAAGAATGAATATTTGCCAAACCCACTGTTACTGTCATAGGCTGATAGGCATATAGGCATTTTGATTTTTCAATTGAGAGTGAGGAAACAAATTATTACTGATGCCCAATGAATAGTAAAGAATAACCTTTTATCCTAAAATATGTGATTAACTCCCTTTTGGAAACCTTTCTATAATATAAGTGAACCTAAATGCTTTTTTATTTTATTTTTGAGTAAACTAATTCAAGCTTAGTCTTTGGTCTGACAGGACTATTCACTTTTTTGTCTTTTTTCTTCACCAAAAGCACTCATTTTTAGACAATCCTCATTTTTAGACAATGTATTAAACTTTTTGCAATCATTCTCATAGGAAATGGCTGAGAATGCTTCAACAGTTTTCAATGTCCATGTTTCGGAGTTTGTTGATGCCATATGGGTTGCTCTGAGGGATCCGAAACTGGATGTTCGAGAGCGTGCTGTAGAAGCATTGCGTGCTTGCCTCCGTGTCATTGAGAAGCGCGAGACGCGATGGCGCGTCCAGTGGTAATTGTGCTATTCACTGTTATGCGATGTGCAACTAATTATGGTGATATAAATAATTTCATTAAATTTGGGTCTGGTATACTCATTCTCCCATGCTAATTTGAAAAATCTCAATGCACTAATCATGTTGACTTTTGTCCTTTCTTTTTAGTTTTAGTTATAAATAAAGTGTACCTAAATTAGTGGGCTGCCGAGATTTCTTGTGAATGGGTAAAGATAATGCATGCTTTTTTACAACTTGTTAGTAGGTTGGTCCTATAATTTTTTGTGTTCAGTGCACAGAATATGGTAGAGAAATAAATATAACCTGCATCTCTTGCTCAATCTTTTTCCTTCTTTTCATTTCTTTAGGAGCTTAGAATTTTAGAGGATCTCTTGCTCAATCTCTTTCCATCGTTTCTCCCATATCGTTCTCCACATCTCAAATGTCAATTACAATGAGTTTTTGTGTCCGGTAAAGAGTCTGACATCAATTAAGATATCTATATATTGTATTCTGCTTACCTTTTTGGCATTTCTCACTTGGAAATTACTAATCATTGATAACAAACTATTACTTTCTTTTCATCTTGGCTGCTGAACTATTATGATTCTTGTAATATGTTCTATTCTGAATATCTGATATTTAATATGTTAATAGCATCCTATTTTTAGATACCATGCTTTCACATGAATAGTATCGACATTCACAAGGCATTAGCTCATTCCATTTGTTAAATGTGAAAAAAGGCATTTTCTCGCACTCCTAGCTATTGTAACGTGGGGAGCTTTCTTTGCCCATCAGGTTTCTGCTGGTCCAAAAGTTTGCCTGGATTATGTTATACTGATACAATCATACAAGTTATAATTGGTATAGTTGAAATATGGACAAATTACTTACCTGGACATTTTATGGGTGTCTGGTTCTATATTAAAAAACCTATCTGCTATATTCTGTTCCGCAATCATGAATGAATCTATATTAGTGAAACTTTGTCAATGTTGAGATTTATTTTTCAACTAATCTGTAGTGAGTCATTGAAACATGAACGTTCTCATGATAACTGCTTACAGTATCAAGACCTCCCCTTGTCTCGGTAAGATTTATATATAGCTTTCTTATAGAGGGATAAGTAGAACAACAAATTATGAGGTCCAGTTTGATTCCCTCTTGACTCGATGTGAAAGCATTTTTGTTAATTCAGAACCATTATATGGCCATGAAATATTTGATCCCTTTTCTTAGATCACCAGTAATCTTCTCCTTTGAGGGTTGATTGATAGGAGTACAGACTGAGATAATAATTTATAAAGAAATAAGCCAGTGAAGGCATGCAAAGCGGTAAACTAAGAAAATAATGGAATAATATGAGACCAAACTCCAAATTTATACTGGAAAATTGGTTCTGTTGGTGACCCACTGGAAATTTAGTAGTCCATCTAATTTATGGTCTTTTGGTGTTCACATTATGATGTATGTTTTGTTCAACTGAGGCTGGCCCCTGCGTTCATGGAGCTTCTACTAAGAAAAGATACATTGGTTTCTTAGGGATTTATCTTCTTTTTTGCTTGTGAATTGCTTTCAGCTGATTTTATGTTACTTGGGACTGTCATTTGCTCAATAATCTTATGGCAGGTATTATCGTATGTTTGAGGCTACACAAGATGGATTGGGAAGAAATGCCCCTATACATAGCATACATGGTTCTCTGCTTGCAGTTGGGGAACTGCTGAGGTACGTATAGGTGATGAGTTTCTTGTTTGCCGGAGTTAGGTGTGTGCCACTATGTCTTGTGAATGCATGAATTTGCTTGCTTCTTGGCCAAATTTGTGCTTCATCATGGCTTGCAATCTTCACATGTTTTTTCTTTTTGTTGTTATGGTTTCTTTGCAGTTTTTCTTTCCCCAACTCCTTGCATATCGAACTCCTGAATTCACATATGCTAATCTCTCTCCTGCCCTTGCTCTCACCATACAGATTGAAATTTTCTGTTGAAATTTCTCTTCCTCTAGCTTTGTTAAACTTCTATAGCTAATGGGGGATTGCTTTATATTTGGCTGGTCCTTTTTGTATGCACTAACATTTTGCTGCAACATTTCATGTTCATTTTTCTTTATGGTGTTTTACATTTGGGTTGGCCTTCAATATTGTTTAGTTCCCCGCGTCTACGATTTGTCTCTCTGTATGATTTCAAGCTCACTAAGATATATAATCCTCGGGTCCTAATTATGTTACTACTTATATAATCCCCAAACTTCTATGTATATATGTGAAAGTGAAACCATGTAAAATAAAGAGAATAGTTTTTCCACAATTGGTAGGTGCTTAATTACCAAACATGAACACAACCATATTTACTGTATAATTTAATTATTGAGATAGTGTTCAAGGTATTAGGTATTTGAAAAGTAGTACAATGATTTCTATCGTTAAGAGAAACACAAGTAATTCATATTTCAGTTGAGTAGAAATACTTTATATTATTATCTAATAAATCAAACATTTTTAGTATTATACACTTCCAATTATACATATTATATACACTATATATTCTATTATTTTTATCACACAAGCTTGTAGTTTTTTATTTGACTTATGCTATGTGTTTCAATTATATATATATATATATATATATAATCATGTAGGAATGAAATTATTTATAAGAAATAAGAATAAATCTAAGCCATTGATTTTAGTAAATCAATGGACGATATTAATTTACGATATGCCGCATTTCATAACTATATATGCTACAATTTAAATCCTTTGGATTATATTAAAGGTTATATTAGTAATTGTCAAATATGTGCCAAATAACGATTAGTTTGTGCAACAATAAATTGAGTATAGTATACGTTATAAATATGTTACATATTGTTTACCGCGTGCAATAATCAATATTCCACCTTCAGTACAAAAAAAACGTACAACATTTAATTCCACAAATAATGCAGTGCAATAATCAATATTCCACCTTTAGTACAAAAAAGTACAATATTTACGTCCATAAATAATGCAATATTATCATTATATATGTGCTACATAGTGTTTGGACAATGTTGCAAAAAATTAATGTGATGAGATCTGTGAAGATTTGGAACATCCCTATAACTAAGGAAGGTGGCGAGATTTTGGGGATGATTTTTTTATACCTTTTCTTACTCATGTTCGACCAAATACAATAAATGGATGCGGACATCATCAACTGATTTTAAATCCATTAGAACCGTTTAATTTGATTAAATCATGGTTAAGATTATTTCTTATTTCTTACACATGTGCTTTGTTAACATAATAAACCCATATATATATATATATATAAGTGGATCAAATGAGAACCACATCTTTTTTGCGAACTCTGCGAACCATGCATAAGACGTTGAAGATGATGCACAAAACGCTATAAAGTTGTGCATAACGAAAACTTTCTAAAATTATTTTGTTGTGCAACAATTTTAGAATGTTTTCGTTGTGCACAACATTATAGATTTTATTCATCAACTTTATACGTCTGTGCATAGTTCTCAAGTTCTCAAAAAAAGATGAGTTCTCACTGGATCAAACTCCTATATATTCCTATATATGGAGTGTATATATATAGAAAGTGGATCAAATGAGAACTACATGTTTTTTGAGAACTCTGCGAACTATGCATAAGACTTGTAAAGATGATGCACATAGCGGTATAAAGTTGTGCACAACGAAAAATTTCTAAAATAGTTTTGTTGTGCAACGATTTTAGAATGTTTTCATTGTGCACAACTTTATAGATTTTGTTCAGTGCATAGTTCTCAAACGAGATGAGTTCTCACAGGATCCAACCCCTATATATATATATAGAGAGAGAGAGATGGGTTCAAATAAGAACCATTTTTAACGTGAGAACTTAGAACCATGAAAATTCGCTATGAACAAAAGGAACTAACTATGAAAGTTAATGCATCCACTGGGAAAGTTAATGTTTTTTGGATTTAGTAACTTTCCATCGGATTCATCCTCTGTTGTGAAAAGCACCCGAGGCGGCCGCCTCGAGGCGCGCCTCAAGGCGAGGCGGCCGGAAAACGCCCCGGGGTGGCCGCCTTTCTTTGCAGATTCCGGTCGTAGGCCTCGTCTTGCGGCTCAAGCCGCTTGGAGGTGCAGAGACGCAGAGCTCTCTGGAGGCGCTAAAGAGCTGTTATCAATTTAATATTTTGATGCAAATTAGGGTTCAATTTCACCTTTTGGGCCTAATTTTTTAGGGCACAAACTAAAAAAATAAAAGCCCAATGGATTAAAACCCTAATCTGAATTATAAACATTAAAATAAAAAACAGAAAAGGAGAAGAAACACTTCTCTCTCTGCCAACTCTCTTCAACTCTCTCCTTCCTCACCACCGCCGCCCATGAACCGCCGCCGGTCTCATGCCGCGGCAGCCGTGTCGACCATCCAGATCAGTTTTTTTTTCTTTCTTGTTCTCATTCATTTTTTGCTTAATCCATTGAATAAAAGAATGGATAAATTTAATGTGAGATGAGATAGTGAGTGAGATGAGGTATTTAAAACAGTAAATAGATTTCATATGCACTTATTTTGATGTTTTTAAGACCGAAAAATCTTTTAATTTAATGTTTCATTTGCAATCTATTATTTTATATTTTCTTTATACATTTTTTTCTTTTTGTTCTTTATTGACGAGGCTTACACCTCGGACCGCCTCGCCTCATCGAGGTAAAACGCCTCAGTTCCGCTTTAAGCTTTTTACAACATTGGATTCATCCATCTTTACAACAAATTCATCATTTGTTGGCTCTCACGATAAAAAATGATTCTCACGTTAACCTTCCCCTATTTATCGTGAGAACCATTTCCAGTCCTTTGATTACAAAAATCTACGGTGAATGCATCACTTAGCTGGATTAATGCATTACCTGTGTTCGAATTCCACGAGAGACGAACGTTCCATCTTTGTTGGTGCATCAACTTTACCTACGGAACAACGAATGCATCAACTTTTGCGGTTCTCACAGTAGTAATTTTTTTTGTGTTAACCCCCTATCTATATGTATATGTATATATGTAGTGTCTAGGTGCCTAGGATCTATCTGTTCATGGCAATGTGGATGCCATAGTAGTTGGTTGGAACCATATTTTCTTGTTGGAAAGACATGGATCATGAAAACTAATTACACGTTTATTGGTATATAGTCATGTACATTCCTAATGATAATTGGCTAATTCTTCTTAGTGAACAATAAGTACTTGACTAAAATTTCAGAACTTGCTTTTGTCAAGGGTAACTTGGTTGGAATTAAATAGAAAAATCTCAATTATTTTGTTTTCAATTGCAGAAATACAGGTGAGTTTATGATGTCCAGATATAGAGAAGTTGCTGAAATTGTTCTTCGATATTTAGAGCATCGGGATCGGCTTGTTCGTCTGAGCATAACTTCTTTGCTTCCTAGAATTGCTCATTTCCTACGTGATCGTTTTGTAACCAACTATCTGACGGTCGGTTATTTTTCCCTGCAAATAACTGTGTTTAATTCATTTTGTAGTTTATCATTCTGTCTGATTATTATTATTGTTATTGTTATTACTATTGTTCTTATATTATTATTATTATTATTTTATTATTTTATTTTTATTATTTTATTTTTATTTTTTTATTTTATTACAGATTTGCATGAAGCATATTCTTCATGTCCTCAAAATTCCTGCAGAAGCTGCTAGTGGGTTTATTGCTCTCGGGGAAATGGCTGGTGCTTTGGATGGGGAACTCATCAACTATTTGCCGACAATAACATCTCACCTACGTGATGCGGTACGAGTTAAGACTTTTAAGTATCTCAAAATTCTGTTGGAGCTGCATTCTCTGTTTCTGTGAAGCATATCTAGCATAAACAACCAACACGGCAATTTTCTATAGATTGCTCCTCGCAGAGGGAGACCCTCCATGGAGGCTTTGGCATGTGTTGGAAATATTGCAAAAGCCATGGGGCCTTCAGTTGAGCCTCACGTACGAAGTCTCTTGGATGCAATGTTTTCTGTTGGGTTGTCCTCCACCCTAGTGGAAGCCCTTGAGAACATAACCGTCAGGTCTAGCAAGACATCTTCTGCTGTGCATTTTCTTGTCTTTGTTAATAATTCAGGGGATCTGAAATGAGCTTTCTTATATTGCAGTATTCCATCTTTGCTTCCAACCCTTCAAGTACGCTTACTTGAGTGCATTTCAGGAGTTCTTTCTCGACACCAACAAGTTCAGTCAAGGCCTTCTGTTGCTCTTAGTCGGACTAGTAGCTCAGTAGCTACTTTACAAGTATCAGAACTCAATGGTTCTGCTCTTGTTCAACTTACCTTACAAACTCTAGCGCGATTTAGTTTCAAGGTTGTGTCTTCTTTCACCTTCTGTGCTTTTTCTTTTTTGTTCTCCGAAGGTTTCTTGTTATAATTTCCATAAAAACTCTCTCTCAATTAGTTTGATAAGTTAATTAGGTCATACTTAATCTGTCTGCTTGTTTCTCTTTTCTCTTACATTGAGGTGCTATTGTTGCAGGGTCACGATCTTCTTGAGTTTGCAAGAGAATCTGTTGTGGTGTACTTAGAAGATGAGGACGGAGGTACACGGAAAGATGCTGCTTTATGTTGTTGTAAATTAATGGCAAATTCTTTGTCTGGCATCTCTGCTGCCCAGTTTAGTTCAAGTAGGACAAGTCGTGCCAGTGGAAAGAGGCGCCGCCTTGTTGAGGAGGTTTGATCCTGTCCAAGTTTATCATATTTGCATCATGTAAATTTGCACATGCAATAGCTCTTTATATTCTTTTGCCTCTTTGAACTCGCTTAATTATATTTCGTGTCTGGGGAATATGATGCTACTCGAGTTTTCTTAAGTTCCGTAGTTTTAATGCCGAGTGCCTAGTCAATTCTGCAACGATAACTAATAATATGTTTTGATGATAATGAATTCTACATGTTGCTACTATTTTAGCATGCTATTTACGTGAAGTATTGGTTTATTGAATTGTTAGAATTCTTTTCGTGCTCTTCTATTCATGTGCTGCTTCCTTTCCCCATGTTACATGCAGCAGTGGAGTTGTCCAGTGGGATGTCATACTATAAATGCCAACTGATGTTTATGATCTTGATAGATTTTATATTGGTTCTCGGCTTAGCTAAAGACCTTATGAATGTAGTTATTTGTATTTTAGAACTTCTTCTTGTTTAGTTTTAATGGTGACTTGGTCTTTATTGGTTTTGATAAGGTCGATTTGTAGGACTGTCCATCACACCATTTATCTGCTACAACTGATTATTGGCTAATGACTTGATCTATTGGTTTTATGGAACTGCATAGTGTATATCTGAAATCTAATGCTGTACAAATTGGACCATTTTGGGTTACACTATCATGATTCATGAGCAACAACTCAATAATGATATTTTTTCTTGTATTTTGGGTGGTTAAAGGATTCTAGGCTATATAGTTGGTACCATTTCCTGTAAATAATCCTTTACTCGTATACTTTTAAACTCACCCTGTTAATTCTATTTATTATTAAAGGAATGGGTTCCCAAAAATAAGAAGAGTAAGAAGGGGGTCTAATCTCATTGGTATTAACCCTAAAGACAAGGAATCAAATGATATATTCTGTAAGAGGAGTCTTCTTAATTCCTTGAAGGCTTGAACACATGAAATTAGGTTATGATGCTTTGAGATGTTATATGACCTATACCACCTAACTTTCTAGTTCTTACATTGTACCTGTTGGCAAACCTATAGAGGCATCTAAACTTAATTGAACTTGCATATCCAATCAAGGGACGTGTGTTTAGATAGCCAAGCTGTTGAAATTGAGACATGAAGAAGAAATGTCTCTGGTGGGTCAGTCCTTTCTACACAAGGAATCAAATGATATATTCTGTAAGAAGAGTCTTCTTAATTCCTTGAAGGCTTGAACACATGAAATTAGGCTATGATGCTTTGAGATGTTATATGACCTATACCACCTAACTTTCTAGTTCTTACATTGTACCTGTTGGCTAACCTATAGAGGCATCTAAACTTAATTGAACTTGCATATCCAATCAAGGGAGGTGTGTTTAGATAGCCAAGCTGTTGAAATTGAGACATGAAGAAGAAATGTCTCTGGTGGATCAGTCCTTTCTAGGCTTTTGGCTATTAAGGTGGTTGGAGGCTTTCTAGATCTTGAATTAATTGATAGCAGGTCGGAGATCATGATTTGAATAATGAATACTTGTATTGCGTACGCTTCAAATTAGAGGCAAAATGCTCTGACAATGATCTTTCTTTATAGCCAAGTCTACAACTAAAGGCGTGTTTGGTTGCGTAGCATAGATTGATAAGCTGTTGAAATTTTTGTGGTAATTGAGAGTTTGAGACTTGAGCTTGAGTTGTTGGAATTGCTAAGATGTTGAAATCGAGACATGAAGAAGATGCATACCTCTGCTATGGGTCCTCTCAAGAATTTTTGATATAATTTTTGGTCAACAACAGTACTAACTCAACTGACATACTATCATCTCTTGCCAGTGAAGTGACTTTGAGATTCATTGCTGTTAAGAACAAAAAAGAGGAAACAACTTGTGCTTCTAGATTTCTTGGTATTTTGTTATTGATCTCGAACTATGTGCAGTCCAGCTTTTTGATCATGCTGAATCAACACAGGAACAGTTTAACATGGCCATTCCATATTTTCATCTCGAGTAAATTTGATATTCTAGTTCCTTGTATTCGGAGCTGTATCAATCAAGCACACACATTGGATAATCTGCTGGACATTTTTTCTTTATATTATTTTAATGCTATTACTAGTGCAGATTGTGGAAAAGCTTCTAATTTCAGCAGTTGATGATGCTGATGTTACTGTTCGACGATCAATATTTTCTTCTCTGCACGAGAGTGGAGAATTTGATGATTTTCTTGCACAGGCTGATTGTTTGACTGCAGTGTTTGCTGCTTTGAATGACGAGGTATTTAGCTAATAATTCGAAGGGTTGGATATCTATTTGTTAGGGGCCATCTATTAAGCTGGTGGAGTTGTGCTCTGTAATAACCTGATATCTGAAATGATTTTTAATAGTTCATCAGTAATAAGTAGCTTGTGGTGTTCCTAGCTCTTAGTGCTAGCCTTCCTCTTTGTTTAAGCTAGAGTAAGGGTCATTTATATAATTTTACAATGATTCGAGTACTCTCTCTGGATTTTTATTATCATTGTTATTATTATTAATTTATGTATCAGTAGAAGGTTATTCATAGAAACACAAGTAAACTAGACGCTTAATTAATTTTGGAGTACCTGACAACATATTTGTAAAAAATATTTTACAATAATTGGCCATATGAGTTAATAGCAATTCTGAATGATTAGTCAGCTGTTTAGTTGCTTGTTTTCTTTTTATGACACGGTCCACCATGTTAGGACACTTCCAGATTTCTATCTGGTTGAAGTCTAGAGCTCACAAAAATTGAGCACCTTTTTTTCCCCTTTTGAGAAGTGAGAGGACTGACCCATGGTCATCCTGTTCAAAGTTTCTCATATGCCAAAATTTTATCATGGCTGAAGCAGTGATTATTTGGTTTTTGGTTTGAGAAGATTTGTAGACTTTTATTATGCTCCATTCTGACTCCGTGTCAGGATTTCGAAGTTCGGGAATTTGCAATTTCAGTGGCTGGAAGGCTATCTGAGAAGAATCCTGCATATGTTCTTCCAGCACTCCGTCGCCATCTTATTCAACTATTAACTTATCTAAAACAAAGGTATTGTTGAATAATTTTGGTATATACTCTTTGTCTGTTTTACTTGCTGATCCTGTTGAACTTTATTTTTGTTGTACCAATTACTTTTCTCCTAGTATTTTTACCACATGCCATTCATAAGGCTTCTGCTGTTATCAGTGCTGATAGCAAATGCAGAGAAGAAAGTGCGAAATTGTTGGGGTGTTTAATTCGCAATTGTGAGAGATTAATACTTCCATATATTGCTCCAGTACACAAGGTTGGATATCTACTATGTCACATTCAGTTTAATCATTGATTTGCTTCTATTTTTGTAATTTCTTTTGATTTTCAGGCCCTTATTGCGAAACTCAATGAGGGAACTGGGGTGAATGCTAACAATGGCATTATAAGTGGAGTTCTGGTAACTGTTGGAGATCTTGCTAGAGTGGTGGGTATTTTCCTATACTTATGTTTTAAATGCAATAAGTAGTTTCATTAGTTGCTTTAGTGTTTTCTTCTTGAACAGTTATTTTCTCTAAGCCTGCAGCAGTTACTTCAGTTGTATTAATATGAGCCGGATCATGAGATTGACTCACAACACAAAAGCAGCTTGGAATCTATTTCTAGCTGAGTCATGCTTCTTCTAGACTGATATTTACTTTGTATGTATTGTGAGGATATTCATTTGGAAACTGAAACAAAACAAACTAATATTTAGATCGGAATGGAACCACTGTATAGCCAAAAAATTTCACTCCAAAAACTAAAGATTTGAGCAGTAACATCATATGATTCATAGTTCTATTTCTTAAGGTGAAAAAAAAAGGAAAGAAATAATGAATGTGCAACAACTGTAATTTAGTATTCTTAAGGTTCAATGATTCAATACCAACAGCAACAGCTAAAGGGTACCAATTTTTTTAACATATAAGTCAGAGATTAGCTTACTGGATTTGAACACCCAAACATATTACCTTCATATGCGGACAAAAGGAACAGAATTCTATATTGAAGCCATCGACTCATATCCCACTTGAAGGACTGTTGATAGGGTTAGGGTCATATAACTAATATAGGAGGGTATAGATAGTCAATTTATGGTCTTTCCTGCTTCTCAGGTAACTTTTCTAACTTTGTTATACAAACTTTAACTTCAGTTTCTTATTTGGTGATTGTGGATTGTTCAGAATCTAGGTGCTTGCTAATAGGTATTAGGCAAGATCTTACTTTGCATTAGGTCCTGGGATAATATAATTTCGTTTTAGTCTCTGCAGCTGGTTTAAATTATATATCAAATGGTGATGCTTAAGTTTATATAAAAGTGACGTGGTTATATTTATCCTTTTTGGGACTTGTAAACGATTCATAACAATTTTAACCTCATTTATACACAGAAAATCGTAGAATAGCCCATCTTAGAATGAAGCTAGTGAATTCGAAACATTCAGCCTGTACTGAGGGGTTTGTTGATGCTTGCAGCTAGAACTGCTGTTTCAGTTCGTCTTGTTTGGCTTTGTCACTTTTATCCTTGCCGACATGCTTGATGATTGATGAACAGATACTAACTAGTTCATGTTTATAACTGTGTCCTGCCATCATGTGTTCAGGGTGGCTTTGCAATGAGACAATATATTCCAGAACTTATGCCTTTGATTGTTGAAGCCTTATTAGATGGTGCTGCCGCCATGAAACGTGAAGTGGCCGTCACCACTCTAGGTCAAGTGGTACAAAGCACAGGGTATGACTTATTGATCGCTATTATTTGTATTCTATACACTGAATTTCCTTGAAGTCTATGAGTGTTAACTGAATCAAGTTGATGGCGCTTGATTAATGAGATCAGTCGCTCATAACTGAGTGTAGTTTTCCCCACTTTGAGGTCTATCTTCCTTTCTGGTGCATCCAGATCACTATACAATACAAGCCTGCTTGTCTATTTGATTTTGAAATATGAGGGGGGGTGCATAAATGGATCTGAGATGGTCAGAATATTATAATAAGAGTTAAGGGACCGAGCAAGTCATAATCATTCCACTAAATGAAATTTGGAAACCAGAGAAGGGGATCGGCTTATATTCAAGAAAATGAATATGGAAAGCAGATCCAGGATAAACCTCTGCAATGGGACAAAGTCCTGCCCAGCAAATTTGCCGAAATGACTTTCCAAAGGGACCTGGTGCCTAACTCCTATCTTCAGCCTTAGTTTTTACAATAGGATCCATAAGTGGCTAAACATTAGCTTAAGATAAATTCCAATCAAAGATGACCTTAGATGAATAGAGACAGAAATGAATCGAATCTTATGCTTGAAGCCACACTAGTTGAGTACTAGCACATGGCTGTGCTGTCAGTAGGTATGTGTGTTCAGTGTCTTTAGGTCAATAGAAGTAGTTCTAAATCCACAGCTCCCATTTGAATTTCAAACACCATGAGTGATTTTTTTCGCCTCTAGAGGAGGCTTTAGGGTGAGCTAAGTAAAGGCATCACAGGAGCTTTATGAAATCTACAATAGAGTCCTAAGCTTCAGATTTAGAAGCGCCATTTCAGACTTTTGCCTTATGGAATAACTAGATTACTGCCGTTTGCAGTTATTTTTGGTTTGCAGTTATTTTGGAAAAATCAATGTACTTCTGTTTCTTGTATATGAACTGTATTCTCAATAAATATGACTGTCTGAAATTATAAATGCAATGAAGCATGCCTATGGGTGTATCTATTGATTATAAGAAGTAACTTACGCTTTCCCATCCAAAAGTACGTCTCTTCATTGTTTCGAAAGTCACTTTTATTGCCCTTTAGAACATAATGGATGAAATTCATTTTCACATTGCAATTGGCTTACTGTAGACAGGAGCTTCTCTTGCTTGGAAGTGGTTTGGTAGTTTCCATATAAAAAGAATCCATCTTTTGTTGACGAAAGCATTAGTTTAAATCTTCTAAATATATAATTTGAGATATTTGACTTAGTTGGTTCCTTTTAATGAAAGGTTAGAGACTTATTTTTAATGCAAAACTAGCCATACATATCTCTATTAGTGGTTGATCTTTTTATTTATATTTGTATATGTGTATATGTATTTTCATCTTAGAAGATGTTAGTATCTTTCAATAATTTCCCATGAAATTGGTGTCCGACATGATTTAGATGATTTTGCAGTTATGTTATAACCCCATATAATGAGTACCCACAGTTACTTGGGTTACTTCTAAAATTGCTCAATGGCGAGCTAGCTTGGTCTACAAGACGTGAAGTTTTGAAGGTAGGTGTTTCTACCATGTTAATAATATTTTGTATCTTATACAATAATCAGTTATATTCTGTGTGTATTTGTATCCTTTACCTCTGCTTGATTTTCTAGGTTCTTGGGATAATGGGTGCTTTAGATCCGCACGCACATAAGCGAAATCAACTAAGATTACCAGGGTCCCATGGTGAAGTTGCTCATGCAGCTGGTGATCCCGGTCAGCATATTAGGTCAATGGATGAACTACCTATGGATCTCTGGCCATCTTTTGCCACATC
Organism: Salvia rosmarinus; assembly: GCA_036937905.1. Classification (NCBI taxonomy): domain Eukaryota; kingdom Viridiplantae; phylum Streptophyta; class Magnoliopsida; order Lamiales; family Lamiaceae; genus Salvia; species Salvia rosmarinus. The sequence continues at coordinate 78,291,431 of CM072815.1, read as the reverse complement.
AGAAGATTATTATTCCACTGTGAGAGTTTGAATACGAAAGTCATGTTATTCAGCACACTAAAATTAGTTATAAATTAGAAGCTTCTCTTTGTATTTCCTTAACATGGATCTGGTTCAGGTTGCTATCAGTTCCCTCATGCGAATTTTTAGAGATTCTTCACTTTCTAGTTACCACCAAAAGGTGGTCGGATCCCTTATGTTCATATTCAAGGTTAGTTAATTTTATGGATATATGGGATTTGTTGTTTCTTCTATCATTATCACTGCCTCTGTTTATCTGCACCAACATTTCCTGGAAAGCTTGTTCTTCTGTTACTGTTTGCTGCTTTATTACAGCCACTTAGTCTTTGTTCTGCATCTTGACTTGTTTTGTTTGTTTTATGAGGTAAGTCAATGGGTCTTGGCTGTGTTCCTTATTTACCCAAGGTTAGTTGATTTTTTTTTAGTAAAATCATTGCTTATTCATGCTTCTTCTTTTACAGTCGAGAATGATCTGCAAATGCACCTCCCTTATGACTCATTCTTGATATCACGGTTGCTTGGTAATGTGTTACAGAGATGTTGTCGGGAAGCATCTACTTGAGACATAATCTAAATGTACTTTGTGAGTGCTGGGTGATATGGGCAGAAATAGTGAGAACTCCTAAATTAGAAACAAAATGAATCTTTCATTAGCTAAAAGAATGTTGGCTAGAGTCTAGCAGTTCTTAGGTGTATTGGCGGAGGATTATCTTATATATGTATCACATTATTCAGCGAAAGCTTGAGAAGTGATTACTCTTGTATGTTTATATGGCTTGTGTGGACATCTCACCTCTTACGTGCATGACTACTTTTTTTCCTATAAATGAAATTTCATTGTTTATTAAGAAAAAGATATGCTGATATGCTTCCACTTTACCTTCTCTCATACCTTCTTCTGACTTGTGGTTACCAATACATGCCTTTATTCTGTTCTCTAGAGTGTTATTTTTTCCTCCCTCCTCCCTTTTCTTGCCTCGTAATTTTTGTAATATAATGTTGCTTCTACCTTGTACTTCACCTGATCTTCTGCTGGTTCACATGAACTTCCGAGAAGCTGGGCATGTAATTTTATCATTAACTGGTTATCTGGTGGTAACTAGGGTTTATTTTATTAATGGTTTCTTTATTGGGTGTATGAAGTGTGTACATATAGAACTATTATTTTCTAGGTTCTGCTTGATTTCTTTTTGTTTCTCTTCATATTTCAAGTTACTTCAAAATGTTACTATTTTACCAGGTTCTACCCGATCTCCTCCATACTGTTCGCATCTGTGATGATTTTCTTAAGGAGTATATTACGTGGAAACTAGGAACTCTGGTTTCTATAGTTCGCCAGGTACTCAACCTTGTGCATGCCTCTTCTATTTGGCTATTATCATGAGATTACTTTATCTTCTTATTCTCCTTTGCAGCATATTCGTAAATATCTGCCGGATTTGTTCTCTCTGATATCAGAATTATGGTCATCATCCTTCACTCTTCCTGCTTCCAACAGACCAGTTTATGGATCTCCGGTAATAAAACTGAGTCGTACTGCTAATGCATACAGTTGCGAAATAATATCTAAATTGTTATGTTTTTGGCTTTTGTGTCTAGATTCTCCATCTGCTGGAGCAACTTTGTTTGGCTCTCAATGATGAATTTAGGACACATCTTCCTTTTATCCTTCCCTCATGTATTCAAGTCCTAAGTGATGCAGAGAGGTTTAAAGACTACACTTATGTCATTGATATTCTTCGCACTGTTGAAGTTTTTGGTGGTTAGTATCTTCCCTATGGAATATTCTGCGCAAAGCTCATTTATTTCTTATAAATATTGAATCTTTGACTTGAAATTTTTAGGAACCTTGGATGAACATATGCATCTACTTCTTCCTGCTCTTATTCGAATTTTCAAAGCCAATGCTTCAGTAGAAGTGCGGTGTGCTGCTATCAGAACTCTTATTGGGTTGATTCCTCGCGTGCAGGTTGAATATAGACCCGTCTTGTTTTTAGCTTAAGTAAGATTCTGGTTCTGGTTGGTCTATCCTTTATCTTTCTTGTTCTTTCTTTTTAACCAGGTCACTGGTCACATATCAGCTCTTGTGCATCACTTGAAGCTCGTCTTGGATGGGTCTGATTTCTTTCTCATTTTCTTAAATTTATTGAAATTATAACTCATCAATACTTGACTGTAAAGATGGGTGGAGATCTGATTTTGAGATGAATATGTTTCTTCAGTCGCTTTTTAGATTTATTTATTTATAAATGTGGATACTTATTAAAGGCAGCTCATGACTCATGTATTTTCATAATTTCTTGCCTCTGTTTTGGTGATCCATGCATCCACTCTTGGAGTGATGTATTACATTTCTTAAGATTTTGGTTGACATGTATAACTGTAAACTTGCTCATATGCATCATGGAGATAAAAAAATATGCTGAGCAGACCTGCTTAAGTTTTATGTGCTTGCGATCAAAGTTTTGGAGAAGGTGCTGATCAAAATCAATTTATTAAAGATCTTGATTGTAAAGCATGTAATGAACAAATTTTGAAATCTAAGAATCTTTGATGATATTGAGGAGCCTGTCCTTGAATATGAGGACAGAATCCAAAATCATAATGACTTGATGCATGTGTTTGTTTCGGATATCATTGGAGATTGGAGTGTTGCTACATGATTAATTTACTATATTTTGTTTTGGAGTGGACATAGTCCTTAGCCAATAATTGAATAAATAATATGCTTCTAAGCAAGAAAAGGCAAATCTGAAATCTTGAAGTAGGCGACTAGGTCTAACCTTAAAGTCCAAGTGCTGAAGAAATGGTCAAAGTATCATTAAGTACTTGGATGTGCTTGGTGACCAGTACATGTTCTGCTATCTTATGCATTTAGTAATCCTCTCGCTCTTATATCATAGTATTTTTCTTAAAAATTATTTACTGGTTCTTTTATCTGGGTAATTTTACTTTTCTTTCCGATCTCTTAAGTGAGGCATCCATTTTGCAGGAAAAGTGACGAGCTAAGGAAGGATGCCGTTGATGCACTTTGTTGTCTAGCTCAGGCTCTTGGAGAAGACTTCACTATCTTCATTCCTTCTATCCGTAAACTTTTGGTCAAGCATCGAATGCGGGTACCATCAAAGCCAAGTTATCCCTTTTAGGTTTATATTTTGTTAGTCAAGGTGTTTGTTAAGATTATTATTATTATTTTCTTCTTACCAGCATAAGGATTTTGAAGAAATAGAAGGTCGCCTGCAGAGAAGGGAACCATTGATTCTTGGTAACACTGCTTCTCAGAAACAAAGTCGTCGGTTCCCTGGTGAAGTTATTAGTGACCCTCTAAGTGACACCGAGGAAGAAGGTAGAACTGATCCTCAAAAGCCTCATCAGGTACATTTAGCTTTTCTTCCAAGCAATAAATTTTAAGTGGAAATGGATATTCTTTGTTGTACTTAGGCTTGCTCTTGGGGAGTATTGTTCTATAATCTCTTTCTAATTGGTCATGGGGATCACAATGATGTTGTGTATCTCATTGCTTTGTTTTGTGTTTAAAATACAATGTGTTTCCTGCTGAAATATTTTAGTAAGTAAATCCTAAACAGTTAATACTTTAGTGTGAGTTATTTGGTAGTATGACAATTCTGGCAAGTTGATCTAACTAGATAGTTGCGTTGTAGGACATCTGAATTGTTGGTATAGTGCTTATATAATGGTATTGGGTAATACTGTTTCACTTAATTGTGCAAACAACAGCCTTTTGCCCTTAGTTTGTAAAATGATCTCTATAAAGAAAATTGGCTATAGGTTTTGGAAGTTAACTGTGATGTTGCCTTTAAATATATGAAGAAAGATATGAATTTGTCAGGTTGGTGCTGAACAAGTTATTGGTGGGGCATATCAGTCCGGAATTGTTTGGGTAAAGGCATGGAAATTCTATGTTCCCTTTATGAACTGAAAGTATTGAGTGGTTTTCTCTTTTTTTCAAATAATTGTGATGAATGTTAGAAGAATAATGATTTGGTGTATCTGGTTATGGTGTGCAATTTGCTTCATATCATCTCTTAACAATTTAACAAAAAAGCTGTCAAATTGAGTTGCTTTTTATATTTTCCATAGGTTAATGAATCTCGATTACGTGCTGCTGGGGAGGCTTCTCAACGCAGTACAAAAGAGGACTGGGCAGAGTGGATGAGGCACTTTAGTATCGAACTACTGAAGGAATCGCCTTCACCAGCTCTTAGAACATGTGCCAAGCTTGCCCAGCTTCAGGTCAATCTCATTATTTCCTTCGTATCATAGTCGGCTGGCTCTTGCTTGAGCAAAACTGTCCCCACATAGCTGTAGACTAAAGAACGGAATGATTTCATTCGATTAGTAATCCAACTCCTCCTGTTTTCACAGCCTTTTGTTGGAAGGGAATTGTTTGCTGCTGGTTTTGTCAGCTGCTGGACACAGCTTAATGAGGCTTGTCAAGACAGCTAGTACAGAGCTTGAAATGGCATTTTCATCTCCAAACATACCTCCAGAAATTCTTGCGACACTTTTGAACTTGGTATGCATTGAACAATTAGTGATTTAGTTCTATTCCATTCATGTTCTTTTGGCAAAATGAGTACTCTTACCTTTTAGGCAGTTCTTTGCTGTATGTTAATTTGCTTGTTTGCCAAGGTTGGTTTAGTCAAAATTGAGCTCTTTTTTGGGGGTTGGGTTGGTGGCGTGCTAGTTTCATAATTCTAGATGTATACACATTGTGGCCTTGACACAAGATCAATGAAAAGTTAGTTTTTTTAATTGTGTCTGGTGAATCCAGTCACTACATCAGGAGCTAAAACTGATTCTCTTCCGATTTGCTTAGAGTTTCTGTTTAAAACTAAGTTTGATTGGTTTTTCAACAATGGGTTCTATCATTGATATCATTGTGTTATCTTTTTGGTTTACTGTATACCTGTACCATCAGTGCGCTGATTTTTTTTTTATTTTATTTTATTTTCTAGGCCGAGTTTATGGAACATGACGAGAGACCCCTTCCTATTGATATAAGGCTGCTGGGTGCCCTTGCAGAAAAGGTAAGATTTTCTGAGATCAGCTGCATGACATGTAATTAATCTGCATTGGATATAAAAAATTGACTCATAAATTTTCTCCATAACTTGTGCATTTCAGTATCGTGCATTTGCGAAGGCTCTGCACTATAAGGAGATGGAATTTGAAGGTGCTTGCTCAAATAGGATGGATGGTAATCCTGTTGCTGTAGTTGAGGCCCTTATCCATATAAATAATCAATTACACCAACATGAGGTGACTGCCTTTTTCACTTGGAGTTTCATATCCTTGATTATTTGCATACCGAGTCTGTGAAGTCTGAGTTGTATTCTTGTGTTCAGGCTGCAGTTGGCATATTGACATATGCTCAACAAAATCTGGGTGTTCAACTGAAGGAGTCGTGGTAAGTTAATCTTTAACAGCTCCCAAGATCCATTTATTTTCTCAATCACTTGCTAGGGCTCCTTGTTCCCCCTATCAGATGAGCTTTTAGAAGCTACTGTATCTGCTATATGGCACTTATATCCGAGCAATAAGAATTTATATGCTCATATTTAGTTCACTGAAGTTGAGTTGCTTTTTAAAGGTATGAGAAACTTCAACGATGGGATGATGCTCTAAAAGCTTACACTGTCAAAGCCTCTCAAGCATCACCTCCACATTTGGTTTTCGATGCAACACTAGGTGCGTATATCTGTATAAAGTAGAGTATTCACTGGATATGTAAATTAGTTCAATATGAATGGCAATTAGTATAACTTGTTTCCTGTGAAGTCCACCACAGAGAAGGGGGGGATGTTGAATCAGAACATGTAGTTTATTATATTGACCTTCATTCGTAACAAGTATTGAGAAAAATGATTGACATTCCCCAAACGGCTGTAAATCTAGTCCTTTTATCTGAAAATTAAACGATTCATGTTCTTTCTTGCTGTTATGGGCCTCTAGATGCCTTTTATTGGTTAAATGTCCTCTCTTTTTAAGATATCCTTGCCCGTGTTTCAGTGGGCTTCAGAAAAGTCACCGTATTAATCAAGCTGGTTGTCTGCAGCAATGACCCTCTCCAACACAAAGCCATTTGGCATTATAATTCAACTAATGTTTTCCCTGTAACAACTGTACTAATGGGGAAGGAAAACCATGAGTGTTTTGTTTCCTTTTACAGCTGCTAGGAATAGGATCTGCCATAGTGCTGCTTCCAGTAACCCCCTTCTTTGGTTTTCCCTAAACTTCCTTCTTTGGTTTTCCCTAAACTTCGCCTTGCTCAGGTAATGTTAAATCCATGTTTGCCCAGGACGCGTCTTTTATATTGTTTGTAATGCACCATGGATTCATATTTGCGAAATTAACAAGCCTTAGTTCCTTGAACCATCTGTTGCCTGATGATGAGATTTTGTGTTTCCTATTACAAGTTTTATTCTTTTTTTTGGCTTTAAGGGCGGATGAGATGCCTTGCTGCACTTGCACGGTGGGAAGAGCTCAACAATCTCTGCAAGGAGTACTGGACACCTGCTGAGCCAGCTGCTCGACTGGAAATGGCTCCAACGGTTTGTTTCCTACTTTCTTTTGGGGCTTTAGAGGATCTACTTTCTACATGATGTCATCAGATAAATAAAGAAAAACAATTAATTTCTTGCTTCTATTTTTTGTAATGCAATGCTGTTACTAAACTTATGACCTGTTAATCTAGGCTGCTATTTCTGCCTGGAACATGGGTGAGTGGGATCAGATGGCAGAATATGTTTCTCGATTGGATGATGGAGATGAAACCAAGCTTCGGGTCTTGGGCAATACTGCTGCTACTGGGGATGGGAGTAGCAATGGAACGTTTTTTAGAGCTGTATTGTTAGTTCGTCGTGGAAAGGTAACCCTTAATTTTGTTATCTTCGTTTTTTTTGGTTTAATTGCCTGGCTGACATGTCTTGTTCTTCTTTTACGTATTAGTATGATGAAGCACGTGAATATGTTGAAAGAGCGAGGAAATGTTTGGCCACAGAAGTTGCTGCATTGGTTAGTTTTCTTCAGTTATTTGTTATTCTATATATAAACTGATACAATCTTTCCTTTTTGAGTCTTTCTTATATTCCCCGTCTCATTTAAATGTTCCAATAGCTATTGCAGATCCAAACTTAATCTCCTGCTCCCAGGAAGGATAATAATAAGTGCTGTAATTCACTTATCTGTGGTCTAAGATTGATTATCTACTAAATATTTGCACTTAGTCATGGTATCAGGGAAAATTCTCTTCAATTCTGGTATAAGATTCCCTTTCCGTGATCTTGCTGATTGTTGTATACTCTGCTTATGCTTCTTAATTATATTTTCTTTTGTTCTGGGTTCTTATTAGATGTATGCAGAATTTTGCTTAGCTTCGATTTCATGATTGCTTTGATGTTTTAGTAAATCTAGATGTATTCTCAATACACATAGGTTTCGGCCTTCCAAGTTTATGTTTTACTTTTCTGAAATTATATCGATTGTCACTTACTAGGTTGTCGAAAGCTATGAGCGTGCTTATAGCAATATGGTTCGCATTCAGCAACTGTCGGAATTAGAGGAGGTACATGCTCTTTTGCCTTCAATTGAACTTTAATTGCTGCCTTTGCTAAATTTGCACTAACTGCTGAATCAATAGAATCCTAATGAGATTATCTGATGGCACGTCTTGTAATAGGTTGTAGATTACTGTACCCTTCCCGTTGGAAATACTGTAGCTGAAGGACGGAGGGTTCTTATCCGCAACATGTGGAATGAACGCATAAAAGGTGCAAAAAGAAATGTTGAGGTAAGACACCAATGAGCTACTTTCTCTTTTATCTTAATTTGGAAAGTGATTAGAAGTTTCCAGTACAAAACAATGATCTTTATATTGACTTTATTCTTTCCAGATTGAGTGTCATGTAAAGATTTGTCAATTTTGCAAACTTTGGCAACTGTTTTTTCATATTCAACTAGGTGTTCCTAAACAATCAAACTTTGAGCTCTTTGAGCTGAGCTCTGCCATGGATTTGTTTGTGTCTTTGACTTTCTGCTGCTATTGATGATATATGAGGGTCTCTGAAGTAGTCCACAAGAGATGAGTGCAATAAAATGAATTACAAATGAGAAATGAAAAGTCATCCTGGCCATGTCTTGTATGACCATTTGTTATACGATTTTGAAATGTTCTAGATTTTTGTGATGTTTCTCCTTTCTCTTCAGATTTTATCCATGACATCTACCAACTTGAATTTCTTTGTATTAAATATACCATCTTTTGGGAAATTGCTCCAAAATTTATGCGACACTAGATGCCTTACAAAGTTGCATTTTGAATAATGATTATGTTGTGACTGGCCCTATAAATTTTTTACAAAAGGAAGGAAAGCTTATAACAAATTGTCAAAAGGTTCCAGAGAAGGTGGGGGATGACCAAGGTTTGAATTTTTTGTACTGTCTGTATGGGTCACGGTGGCACTAATTGTAGAATGGTTAGCTAGATAAGGAACAGAGATACTCAATTTTGTACTGGATGTGATTAGAGACAGAAAATAAATTTAATCTTCATTTATATGTTGAGAAAACTTCAGTGGTTGCCAGACATGAATTGGATCTTATAACTTTTTAACATCATATTGAATTGCACACACCTGATATTGCCCAACTTTTGGTAGTATTGGTTGAAGGAGATATCATGCTATGCATAAGTTTGCAATTGGGTGAACAAATCTGCACGACTGGCTTTAGCTAGTGAAATATTTATATATTTTCATAATAAATAGTGAAGTTTCTTGGGATGACTGTCTTTATTCTGGGCTTCCACTTGCATCTAGTATTTCCTTACTCCTCTGATACTATCGTTTTACATTTTTCTATGGTGTGACTGTAACTTTGAACTCACAGGTTTGGCAAGCACTTTTGGCTGTCAGGTCACTTGTTCTGCCACCTACAGAAGATGCAGAGACATGGATAAAGTTTGCTTCGCTTTGCCGTAAAAGTGGCAGAATAAGTCAGGCTAGATCAACATTAACAAAACTCTTACAGGTTTGGATGAATATTGATATTTGACATGTACATGCTATTTTTGGCAAAGCAGTATTGGATAAAACTCTTACAGGTTTGGCAAGCACTTTTGGCTGTCAGGTCACTTGTTCTGTAATAGTGATTCATGCACAAATTTATTTCTCTCTTTGATGGAAAATGTAGTTTGATGCTGAAACAACTCCGGAAACTGTAAGATATCATGGGGACCCACAAGTTATTCTAGCTTATTTGAAATATCAGTGGTCAATTGGGGATGACCATAAACGGAAGGATGCCTTTTGCAGACTGAAGGTTCATATAATTTATGTAGAACATCATACTTGTTTCCTGTCATTGTCATTGTGATGGAAATTGTTTGACATAGCAATTTATATTTTCTAGGATTTGGCAATGGACCTTTCAAGAACCCCTGTTCATCAACCAACCACACAGTCTGTCATACATGGTTGCTCAAACGTGTCTCTCATTGCTCGGGTTTATCTCAAATTAGGAACTTGGCAATGGGCACTGTCCCCTAGTCTGGATGACGACTCTATTCAAGGCAAGATTACTGTGTGTGTTTTTTTGTGCAACTTTATTCACTTGCTGCCATCCTTTTGAGGGAAAACTGTTGGCTAATCTGATTGATGATTGGTTATTTATGCTTCCAGAAATCCTTAGTGCATTCCGTCATGCGACTCATCGTGCAACTAAATGGGCTAAAGCTTGGCATAAATGGGCTCTTTTTAATACAGCAGTTATGTCTCATTACACTTTGAGGAGTTTCCCTAGCATTGCTTCACAGTTTGTCGTTGCTGCTGTAACTGGATATTTTCACTCAATAGCTTGTGCGGCTCATGCTAAAGGAGTGGATGATAGTTTACAGGTATTATTATTTAGGGGTAATTCCTTATCATTGTGCGACTATGGCCATTAGATCCTAGGTCTTGTACATCATTTTAAGTAATTTTGCTGAAATAGGGACAACAGTTTTGCTCTATTTGATCATGTTCTGGTTTTATTTGAGAATTCTTCTGTATATTGTTTAGCTTGGTTGTTATTTTTCCTATGTCTGTTAGTTCTTTAATGTTCTTTATTTTCAAATATTTTTATCATCAGCAGATGCTAAGTCTTAGTTTTTAGATGTTTCCTTGACAATCTCTGCTGTATGATTCTGATATTTCCTTTTGTTAAATTGCTGCATGTCTTCATAACGCTCTTGCTTACCATTGTGATCTTGGAATTTCAGGATATCCTTCGTCTCCTGACTTTATGGTTCAACCATGGAGCTACAACCAAGTTCAGATGGCATTGCAGAAAGGGTTTTCCTTGTTAATATTAACACGTGGTTGGTTGTTTTGCCTCAGATAATTGCCAGGATACATTCCAATAACCAGGCAGTAAGGGAACTGATACAATCCCTATTGGTGAGAATTGGCCAGAGTCATCCACAGGTTTGTTTTGAAAGATGACTTGCATAATCATTTTTACAAACATAAAATAGATTCAATCTTTATAGGTTAATTTGTTCATGCAGCACAAGTTCTAAATTTGGCTCAATTTTGTTCAGTCTCCTCTAGGAAGATGATAAGCTTTTCAGTTATGCTGCTTTACGAATGATTGGTGTCAATAATTTATATTTTTAAACATTGTTATTTCTCAAATGATGGTTTTCCATTAGGAAAGGAAAAATGGATTGTTTATTTCATGAGGATCACTACTTTCCTGGGTTTTAGTGCTTTCAAATAAAGAGTAACAAAAAACACTTGCAATTTGGAGAAGTGTTTGGTCAATCTTAAAATCTGCCCTAGAGGTTCATTATCTAACATCATGAACAAAATGCAACTTGTCCTGACACGAGCATATTACGAACAATAGTTCTCAAATATCTTTCAAGGATCACCTCCACTATTTGATAGCAAACCATGCATCTAGAAATTATCTGAACACCCTCTTCCCAGATCTCTAGAACTATCTAAAAATGTGTTTGTTTGTGGTGAGCCTAGAGCATCAGAACTGAGTCTAATGCTAATAAGTTAGGAAGTTTGACCGATTTAAAAAAAAACAGTAGTACTTTGACTCTTTAGAACTAGGAATCAGATCACAAGTTGATACTGTAAGACAAACATTTGATCTTCAATATTGGGCTCTTTGTGAAAGAATTTGAAGTAAGTTAATTTGAACTGAAATACTAGACTAGTGTAATGAATACAGTTTGATTGTCCTTTGATCAACCTTTTCAATAAATGCGCATATCTTTATTGTTTGCGTATCTAATTTAATTCTATTACGCAGGCTCTTATGTACCCTCTCCTCGTGGCATGTAAATCTATTAGCAATTTAAGGAAAGAAGCAGCGCAAGAAGTGGTTGATAAAGTTCGACAACATAGTGGTATACTAGTGGATGAGGTAATATATGAATGTTGTAATGATAATTCTCTGGTGGCTGCTTTCCTCCTTTATCTGACATTGTTTTTGAATTGAAAAGGCACAACTTGTGTCCACGGAGTTGATCCGAGTTGCAATACTTTGGCATGAGATGTGGCATGAGGCTTTGGAAGAGGCAAGCCGCTTATACTTCGGTGAACATAACATTGAGGGAATGTTGAATGTCTTAGAACCATTGCACAAAATTCTTGAGGAAGGTGCAGCGAAGAACAATTCCACTATAAAAGAGAAAGCCTTCATTCAGGTAGTGCCCCTTTTTACAGTGCAGCTTGTTTCTAATATTATGATTATATTTTTTAAGTGCCAAAAACATGTAAAAAGATGGTTGTCTTCTCTTATGGTTTTCATTTTCCTTTATATGTATTCCTCTATGTTATGCAATGATCCTCTCTTCTCTTGAAACTAATTGAAAGAAAGAAAATTGAGCTTCATTTTATTTGTTGAATCATTCCAGTTTCATTTTGTTTTATTGATTGAGAAACTACTTGCTCGTCAGGCATACCGGCATGAACTTCTGGAGGCCTATGAATGCTGTATGAGATACAAAAGAACTGGAAATGATGCAGACTTAACTCAGGTATGATTTGTAAAGAATATCATCATGTTTCCACCTTTATTGGAATGACGTGTGACTTTATCACTACCCAGTGATACTGGATATCCCTACTTATATTGATGCTATTCTCTGTTTCTAATAATTTTTTTCTAACCAAAAAAGAAAAACTGCCTAAAAGAGTAAAAATATAACAATTTCTACAGGAAGGTTTTTTCCTGCCCCTGCAGAAAATTTGCTTCTATCTCGATGAGAATCTTATCCGTACTAATCTCAAATAAAGCATATAAATAACCCTAACTCAATAGACCTAATAATAAATGACTAACTAATAAAATATAACTGAATAAAATATAAATAATTTCAGCAGCTCAACGTTAAACCATAAAACATGATATGTTGTATGGTTTAAAAAGGCCTTCTTGAGGCGCACCTCGAGGCGAGGCGCCGGAAAATCGCCTTTGAGGCTACGCCTCACCTGGTTCGGATGGGGCGCACGCCATGTCCCCGTCGAGGCGCTGAGGCGCATGCCTCTTGAATTCTTCAGTTTGTGTAATTTTTTCCCAGTTTTTTGGGCTTTGAAGGTCCGAAAATCAATGAGCTTTATTTATTTGGCCCCAATTTGCAGTGGGCTGTTAAAAACCAACCTTAATTAACAAATTAAAAGATAAAAAACCTTAGAAAACTTTAGAAAATCCATCTCCATCCCTCTTAGTCTCTCCCTCTCACTCTCTTTCTCTCTCTCACGACAACCTTTCACCAGCGACTCTGCTGCCGTTCTCCGACGACTCAGCAGCGCCCGCAGCAGAGCAATAACACCGACTCATCATGCCAACAACCGTGAACATATATTTTCCTCTCCTTTTTTCTGATATTTTGCACCCAAACTTGACAAAATTCAAGTTAATTAGTTGAAAATTACAGATTTCTTATTTATTTAGTTGGACATTTGATTATGACTAATAAATTATTAGACTTGAGTTTAAGATTTTAAAGATTTTATTATAATTTTAAGTAGTTAGGAACTTATAAGTTTTTATGTGTTTTAATATTATATATTTACATGTTTTTAGGTGTTTTATTATATTATTTATAATTTTTATGCATTTTTATGATTTACGCCTTGGTCTTATGCCTCGGACCGTCTCGAGGCTTACGCCTCGCGAGACTATTGGAAAACGCCTCGGTGCTTAAAATGTATATTTGAACTTTAGTAAGACTCACTGTTAGTGGGGGTGGTGTGAGACTTTCAGTTAAAGTACTATGCAAACCCAAGAAAGACTGTACCATCAAACTTGAATAGGCTTAGTATATGAATTCATCCTGTAAAATGGATAGTACAAATGCAGTGCTTTGGGACACTCACGTGCTTGCTACAGTATGCTGCTTCATTTTTGTTTATTTATGATGCCTCATCCCTTTTATCTTTTTAACCCTTCTGCTTGTGGCCTCACTTTCTTCTATGAAGAAGCATAATAGTAGAAGCAAGAGCCTGACTGAGTCACTGAGTTGAAGTTGCATTTAGAGTGGTTCTGCACCTTGGGTTTATGTCCATGTTAATCGACACGGCTAATGAATTTTTTGTATCTCCCCAGGCTTGGGATCTGTATTACCACGTGTTTCGGCGTATAGATAAGCAGCTTCAAACATTGACCACTCTGGACTTGCAGGCAAGGAAGAATTTGTTGATGTTTTTGCGCCCCCCTTCCCCCAAAAATAAAAATAAAAATAAAAATAGAAGTACCTACTTTCTTCTTTAAGAGGCGATTTGTGTGTGTGTGTGTGTGTGTGTTTTGGCAAGTTGCTAACTGATTTTATTTCTTATTTGGCTAAACTAGTCCGTGTCTCCAGAGCTGTTGGAGTGTCGTGATCTGAAACTAGCTGTTCCTGGAACCTATAAAGCTGGTGCAGTTGGATTTGGATTATTCGTCAAACTCTGCCCCAAAAAAAAAAACCATCCAAATGCACACACACCATATAGATATATGTACTGATTACTATATTCTAATGTAGTCACAATTCATTTCCCAGATTCACCTGTGGTGACAATTGCATCATTTGCACCCCAGCTTGTTGTCATCACATCCAAACAACGACCTCGAAAGTTGACAATCCATGGAAGTGATGGGAAGAACATGCTTTCCTGTTGAAGGGGCATGAAGATTTACGACAAGACGAGCGTGTCATGCAGGTCTTGTTGTTACTCGTATAATCTTTGTTTCACTGGTTCTATTTCTGATATCGAAGTGTCGTGCTTTATTTTTTATCTTTTAACAGAGTAATCCATTGTCTTTTCCATTTAAAAAAAAAAACTAATATTGTGGAAGCTCTCCAACAGCTGTTCGGTTTAGTAAATACTCTGCTGGGCAACTCGAGAAAAACTGCTGAGAAGGATCTCCCCATCCAAAGATATTCAGTCATTCCACTATCTCCAAACAGCGGCCTCATAGGATGGGTTCCAAATTGTGATACCTTGCACCATCTCATTCGCGAGTACAGAGATGCTAGGAAGGTTTGACCTATTCCCCCTTTCGCACACCTTGCCAGATCTCTTATTTCTATGGTACTGGGGTATTTTCCTTGTAGTTATGGGCCTTATGGATTTTATTTCTGGTTTTGTAGATCACTTTGAACCAGGAGCATAAGTTGATGCTAAGTTTTGCTCCAGATTACGATCATTTGCCACTTGTAGCAAAGGTTGAGGTGTTTGACTATGCACTGCAGAATACAGAAGGCAATGACCTTTCAAGGGTATGGATTGTTCATGGATTGACTTATTTTGGTTTCTTTCCAACATGACTATATTTGCTTCTGGAAATGTCAGGTGCTCTGGCTAAAGAGTCGCACCTCAGAAGTCTGGTTGGACAGGAGGACCAACTATACAAGAAGCTTAGCTGTCATGAGTATGGTAATGTTTTTCCCGTCCCTTTAAATTGTCCAGTTGCCTAAAAGAGTTTTGTTAGTAATTTTTGCTTTTACACAATCAGCTGTAAAATTTTCTGGATTATTTCAAATATGTGGTGTTATGTTATCACAAATATTACTGATACTGATACTGATACATGGCTTTTCTCCTGTTTCTTGTACTTGTGTGTGTGTCTCTCTGTGTGAATTTTGCATATTTATTGTTGTACAGAATATGGAAGGTCTCCTTCCTCGCTTGCCGAGTTATATTTCACGTCAGCTTTACTCTAATGTCTCTTTTAATTTAAAAACATCTAAATGAACTATTATTTTGCCCGCGTGATGCATGATTAAAACTTAAAAATTTGAGATACATCAATCAATTACATTGATTGATTTTGATGTTAAATATTCATTTTGGTCAAAACAATGTTGAATGTATTTGTATTATTAAGATGTTGGCAAGTTACTGTCAATATAGAAAAGATAATTTTCTGCCCTACATTTTTTTCAACTTAAGCTTATTAAAATTTTCATTGTGCGAAGTTCTCTAGCCTGTTGCATATTGTCAAGCTTTAAATATTACTCCCACCTTTTCCAGGTTGGTTACTTGCTTGGCCTGGGTGATCGGCATCCGAGCAACCTCATGCTGCATCGATTCAGGTACACAAGATATAACAAATCTATGATTGTCAATTGTTTGATTCTCTTAGTTTATTTAGAAAAGATATTGTTGGCAGTGGCAAGATACTGCACATCGACTTTGGGGATTGCTTTGAAGCTTCAATGAACCGAGAAAAATTCCCAGAAAAGGTTGAAAACCTATTTCATTGTTTTTCTGTTCTTTCTATTCTTTGTAAAAGTGGAAGTTTGTGCATTTGTCTTAAATAATACATATTGGCTGGTTTAGGTTCCTTTTCGCCTCACTAGAATGCTTGTTAAAGCAATGGAGGTCAGTGGTATTGAAGGAAATTTCCGCTCAACATGTGAAAGTGTCATGCAGGTTTTGCGGACTAACAAAGATAGTGTTATGGCAATGATGGAGGTAAAACCCGCGTTTTCAAGATTATTTTGAATACTTCTGCCTTGCTCTAGGTTTGCCTTGTTTCTTATTCTACAAAATCTAGGACATGCTATATATTCATCTTTCTATAATTTGTTCAACAATTGTTATTTGGAATTTATATTCTGCTGTCTACTAATGCAATGCATATTTCTTTTCTGGTGTATGGAGTTATCACCATTACCATCTACTAATTGATCCCTTGGATAAAATTTTCTTGTAAATTAATTTGCTAAACAACTGTAGTTATGGAATAATGGATATTTACGAGTGAGAGTTTCCTTCCACTGATTTGCTGTGCTTGGTTGGTTGCTCTATGGACTCATTAGTTGGTGAGATTGCGTAGGCCATTGAAATTGTAGTTTATGGTTTATTTGTGGTGCCTTCTCTTCCTCCTGATGAAATTTATTAATAAATATGATGCGCTGGTCTTGTGCTTGGACTAGTAGGTCAATGGAAAATAGTGTATTCTCCAATTCGTCAACCAATTAGCTACTCCAGAAGTTTATTTGGATATGCAACGCTGCCATCTCAACTGTAACTAGGAAGTCTTTTAGGGTTGACTTAGTAAAACATAGTTATCTTTTTATGTCAGATACGTTATCCTGCTAGAGGTAACTTATAGTTGGGTTTGGGACATTTCTATATGATCTCCTTATAGTTGGCATTGTTTCAACTTCATCCAAGTCCCTGAGATGTAGTTTCATAAATCCATTTATTGCCCAAAATATAAGAATATATGGTTGGTGTTCAGGCATTTGTGCACGATCCCCTTATAAACTGGCGTCTTTTCAACTTAAATGAAGTCCCTCAAATGTCTACCCTCACAAGTACACATGCCCCACCTGCTGTCAACGGAGAGGAATCTGTCTCCAATAGAGAGATGCTTCAACCACAGCGTGGTGTTCGCGAGAGGGAGCTCCTTCAGGTATATTTGTTAGTAGTCTTAATTTTCTTGTGCTTGTTAGCAATGCTCATGATGTTTAACCAAATTGTTTATAGGCTGTAAATCAATTGGGTGATGCTAATGAGGTTCTGAATGAAAGAGCGGTAGTTGTCATGGCAAGGATGAGCAACAAACTTACTGGAAGGGATTTCTCTTCCATACCGTCGAGCTCCATCCAACATTCGCTGGAGCATAGTACCTTGATTTCTGGTGACACTCATGAGGCTGACCATGGATTATCTGTCAAATTACAAGTTCAGAAGCTCATTCTTCAAGCAATGTCGCATGAAAATCTGTGCCAAAACTATGTTGGGTATGTTTCGTGTTTTGGAATTGATGTTTCTTCCAAATGAGTCGAATTCCCTATCAGTCCAAGTTCTTGCACTGAAATATTCTCTTGATGCATACAGTGGTTGGCAGTAACAATTTCTCTAAGCTGAATATATAAAATTGTTCGAAGGCAGCTGTTTGTAACCAAAATAATCCCGGAGACAGAAAATAAGAAATGTTTTATGCTCTTTTCGTGTGTATTTTATCTGACAATATTTTCATGTTTCAGGTGGTGTCCTTTCTGGTAAGGCGTGAATGTCTCCAGTGTATCCAGGAAACAAGTGATCAACAAAAACATGAATTGAATGTTTCAAGTTATAAATGCTCTCATCGACAACATGTTACTATTAGGTGGAGTCAACTTTGTAAATAATTTAGCTTTCTTGGACAGGTAGAATCCTATCCAATTTCGAGTTGCTGTTGTATTTATATATATATGTGTAAATATTGTACAGATTGCTTAAGTTATTTGTAAATAATACATAATTTAAGCTAGTGTCTTATTTGCTTTGGTTTGGTGAGGGTTTATCCTTCATTTGCACAGCTCATGATTATTTTGTAAATCTTATCAAAAAATAAGTTCGTACACGGAGACTGTATTGAGCCACTTGGAACGTCTGTCCCTTTTTCTTTCGGTTAATGAACAAAACATATTTTTCGTGTTGGATTACGCGCTAATGTGTTAAAAATAATTTTGTGAACAAATTATTTGTACTTAATCGACTAATTAGTAGTCTTAAGAATATTCTTAATATTTTATAGTATAAAATTCAATTAATTAATACTCTGTTTTATCATATTATAATTAATTAACTTGTCTGGAGTATTTGTAGTATTTTTCAACAAAACTGTCGTGGCTTATTTTTTTGTTTGGATAAATTAAATCTTGTGGAAAACGTAATTTATATATATTTGATTATTAATTCTAAATGTGATGTGTTCTTTACTTCTTTTATTATTAATTAGTTTTGGTGCGTGAATTCGACTTGTTTGAAGCACATTTGACTTGTGTTAATTATGTCTGGAACCTTTTTCATTTTCTTTAGTTCTTTTATTTTTGTAGTAGATATGTTATATAAAGTATATATAATGCAAGTAGTAGGCCTGGAATGAACTAAGACTTCAGGGAGATCAAATCTAAACCTGATGGGAAATATCGATCTGAAGTGAATTTTAAGTTATGGTACGGTATAGCAATTCAATTCGGTTTGAGCTTTTTTTTTTTTTTGAATTTGCAAACTCGATAAAGGACAATAATGATTTATTAGGACGTTAGAGAAAAATATTTTTTTTTCTAAAAATGTTCTAATGGCCAGTTAAAATAATTGAAATTCAATTTGGAATCCTTTTACTCACAAGGAGCTCTCTCACGTCCAGTTCAAACTGAAATTATTTTTGCTAGATTCTGCGTTGAGCCAAAAATATTACAGTTGCAACACGAAGCATTCGAATTATTTAAAACATATTTGTAATTTATACCAGTTCTTTAGTTCTCGATTCTGAAAATAAGAAATTTAACCTATTTAATTTCTAAATTCATTTGTGGCAATATGACATGACATGCACATTTATTTTGTATACTAATTCCGTTCGGCTCGGTGTGAGAAAAAAAAGTAATGATTTCAATCGCCCAATGTTCGGTTCAGTTTGAGATAAAACTACTATTACTTGTTTGGGGAAAACATTATATTCAATAGTTGGTGTTTATATATCTGAGAGGCCAAGTAGGCTGACTTTCCATGTTCTACCGAGCAATGGAAAAGAGATAAAATTAACACATGGCGCAGTGCAAGAAGGCAAATGGATATCATTATCAAAGAAATGTAGCAAACATCAAAAGAGTAGACTAAATGTCTAATTCACAATATAAAGAGTAGACTATGTCTGTTTCTCATCAGAGATGCGCTGCAGACATACTGCTACTCCGCCAGCGCCTCCATCGCCATCATGTAGAAGTAACCTTCTTCCTGATTCTGCTGGATCGCCTAACCGGAGTCATAATCTCCTCATCTCCATAGCCCTGCAAATTGAATAACACCACATAATAAGATTCATGTTTTTCATTTTAACAAGTGACGGATGAAGATAAACGTTTTTATCCACTCACATTAGTCTTGATGGGAATTCTCTCATAAGTGGTGAAGCTTCCATAAGAAGGCGACTCCGAGGAGGAAGCCAACGAGTCCCTTCTGGTATACTTCATCTCCGAGCTCTCAACTTCATTTGCACCACTCCTCTGATAGTGATAGCTGCTGCTCATTTCGGACTCGGTTTGCCAACTCTCTGAATACTCCTCTTGCTGGGTAGGTTCATGCTTCTTGGTGTTGCTGACAGTATCTCCATTGTCTCTTTTCTTGCTCAACATTGGCTCCACTTGCACAACGTTAGACAGCTAACTAGTTGGACTCCTCTTGTACACCAAGGCCGCTACTCCAACTACACCTGCAATGAAACAAGGGATTATCACGGCGATAACACTTCCTTTTCCCGGTGTTGGTTCCATGTCAAAGCTCATTTGATCCGATGTGAAAACATTATCACAAATTTCAACATTGATATCGCCTTGTGTTTCTATTGAAATTTCAGTGGAAGTTATTTCTGTTGCAGCAGCTGATTCATCCACAGAGTTTGGCTCCTTCAGCTCTATCGGAACCATCTCTGTCTGAACCTGGATTTCTTGAGAATATTCAGATTCCAAGTAAGCAGAAGAATCATGAGAAGTTTCCACTGCAGTTTCCACCTCAGTTTCTTGATTCTGATGAGCAGCACCTGATTGATCATCCATCTCTGTTTGAATCACAGAATCAGGAGAATTTTCTTCAGTAGCTAGGACGTCGTCTTGTGGCTCGTATTCCTTCTCAATGTTATCATCAGAATCAGCTTCTGCATATGCTTCCTCCTCTTCAAATGCATCCATTTCAGCTTCAAGATCAAGCTCCTCATCGAATTCCTCTTCAAATTCATCTCCTTCAACATTCTCCACCCGCTTCAGAAAATACGCCTCCTTCCAAGCACTCTCTTGCAGATCAGTGAGGTTCATGAACAGCAAGGAGCTCGTTTCTCACCTTCAACCACCTTGTTCGCTAGCTTAAAACGAGAGACACAGAATCAGCTGCGACATGACGAACACGTTGTGCAACACGGCCTAAACTCAATCTCGCAGAAGCAGCAAAACCCCTTGATTGCTCATACAAGTTACTCATATCAGACAAGCTCAAATCTTTGAAAAACAACTCATCACGCGTCACATAAACCGACACACAAGCTACCAACAAAACCAGAATCATAGAGAAACCCATAAATCTAGACAGCCTCCTCGGCTTCTTCCCATCACTCCCAACAAATTCCTCCTCGGAGACCACATCAACATGAGTTATACTACCCTGTAATGATGCCTCAGACCGCGGCTCGGAAGCTTGAGCATCGGCTTCTATCTCTTTATCCACTCCAATCACCATATCTGAAGCGGCCTCATCAGAGTCTGAAAAGCCCTCAGACATCATCATCTCTTCCATTAGCCTATCTTCGAGCCCATCCGAATCCATTGTCTTTTCTTTGAGCATTTCTACTCTGGGATTCGGTTTGTAATGAATAAACTGAGGCCTCGGAGACAAATAGTTGGTTTTGGGATCATACGGCGGGAGAGAAGGATCAGCATCAAGCGGAGCGATAGGAGACGAAACAACCTTCGATTCCACTTTCAAACCATCAGAATCAGTAATCACTGAATGCTCAGAATCTGAAGGAATCTCCGAAAATGTCACCTTCTTACAAGGCTTCGAAACTGAATGACTCCCAATAACAACAGCAGCCTTCTTGTTTTCGGAATCACCAAGATTTGAGCCCAAAAAGTTCTCATCACTCTGATTTTGATGAGAACCCAACTCATTTTTCGGCTCCAAAACTAGAGAAACATCAGAAAAAAACATGGCTTTTCCATCGGAGATTGAGATGGAGCTCCGAACCGGCTCGTTCCTCTCCACCAACACCTTCTTTCTTGGAGATGGAGTGAACTTCGAGGCTGCGGAAATCGTGGGAGCCATAAATTTTTTGCAACCCTTCGCCGGCGATAGCAGCTTCGAAGCTTTCAAAATGCAGTCTTTCTCTTCATTCTCTTTTTCCTCGCAGTCTTTACCCACAGATCGTCTTCTCCCAAAATCTGCCAACAACCATCAAAATCAGTCAACAAGAAACAGAATAGAAGCATCACTTATTTGCTAAAAAATGTCAAGAAAATGAAAAAATGAATCGAGAAAATGTGAGATGAATACCTGAAGGGCTATTGGCAGGTGCGATGGGGTCGAGTCGTCTCTGATTGGTAAGAAGCGAGGGTTTGTTGGTGAAAGAGTTGTTACCACTGAAGCTTCTGCGGATCGTTGAATTGGTTTCGGGGTTTCTTGGATTGGGATTGATGGGTCTGGAGGAGAGTGGGGAGGGGTATCGGTTGGAATGAGTCGCCATTGATGGTGAGATTTTAGTTTCTCCGTCTTTTTCAGCGCAATTTGGAAATTTGGAAGAATGGAGATGGAGGATCTTGATATGATTTGGGGAAGATTCTTTTCTGGCGTTTTGATTTGATTTGAAGCAGCTTGTGAGTAATTTAGATTTGAAGAGATGCTGTAACGGCTAGTTTTTAAACCGGGCGCGAAAGATTCAAATGAAGTGATTTATTTGACCGTTGCTATAGGGCAAAAGTGAGTAGAAAAGGGTGAGAGCCGTTGGCTCGTATGATCTTAATGTAGCTTTTTAACTTTTCATTTTCCTTGTTTCAAAAGGAAAAGTTATTCTTCGAAAATCCCTTTAATCCAATTCTATAAGAATTTGAGAGGAAAATCAACTTTTCTTTTCTATTTTTTTTGTAAGATATGATGTGCATTTTACAAATTACTACACTACGATAATATTGATAAACGGTGTTGTTTTTTATTAGAACCCGATTATTTGTTAACTTTAATATAAAAAAAAGAATTTTATTATAATCTAATAATTTGATAAATTTTCAGAAGTTGTTGTCAAACTTTTGGGCTGGTTTGAAATTATTAAAGAAGATGAAAATGTCGAACTTTAACTGGGTTATTAAAGAAGAATCAAAAGCTATGAAATCTCAATCTCCACGGCCTCAAACTCAAAAATGAAAAACCCACCCACCAACCTATCCGAAAGGGGAAAGATAGAATGTTAAAATAGAATTTTTGACAACTAAAGTCAATATATTTATTAGTTATTCATATAGAAAAATTTAAGTTAAGACTATGCCATGAAATGAAAAGTTACAAATTTATAATGAACCATATTGTTCCAACGAATCGAGAAAGACTTTCTTAATCATATAACATTGTTTATACAATGAAAAATCGTTCCTGTAATAACCCACCAAGCATTATCCATCATCTTCATCCCCCCACCTCTTTTTCTTAAAATATCATGACCTACCTATCTCAAAAGTATTTCATGTATTAGGGTCAAAACATCACTACCAGTTTTTCTCACTTAAGTTGAAGCACCTCAAAAATATGATAGTTGTCTCGTCCTGCATGAATTCTCCACCATGTCTAATCAATTTACCAACTAGAGTTAAATTTGAGGGAGTGAGTATCTAGGATTTTAGAAATAAGAGTTAAACATGCCAAATGGCTAACCCAATGTTAAGAATGAACAGTAAATTATTATTATGAGTCCAAATCATGACTGAAATAAGAGTACGTGTCTTTTTTAAATAAGTTTCCAAATAAATTGTTGAGAATTGGCATATACGCCGATACACAAATGAGGAATTGATCAAACACTAACTCTTAGTGATAATAGTGAGTTGATTTTTGCAGATATCCCTTTACTAAATTTTAATAGGGCAAATTTGGTCAAGTATGATACGAGTTTAGAGAAGATATATATAGTGAAACTATTTGGATAGTGTTTAAAAGTAAACAATCCAAACTCATTGTTATTTAATATTAATATTATAATTTGATAGTTAATTAATTAAGTTATATTAAATAATCATATAAGTTATACCACCGATTGCCAATCCATCCCTACTTTTGACAGGATTAATTATTGAAAACTTGAAACTATGTAAGGTCCTTAATAATAACGTCAAGTTATAAAATAGAATGAGAGCCAAATATTTAGAACTTACCCCATGATGTGTTGGCAATTAAATTCGAACACATTATCACCAAAATAGCCTAAAGAACGTACATTCTACCTAAATTTAGTCTCGTATCAATGTATCATCCATTCATGAAAACATAAATTAAAACAATTAACAACATTCCTAAAGCAGATATTCCCACCAATAAATATCTTATACAAACGTTGTCAAACTCAAGGATATCAAAACTTCAAAATCGATCAAAGAGGTATCCAAAACTTCAAAATCCATTCCCATAAATACCTCAAATTCATTTTTCTCAAAATCCCACAAACCTCAAACCAAACAAATCTCCACAAACATGAGCTCATCAATCCAAACAGCTCCACCAAGAAAGAGCAAAGGCCGCCAAAAAATAAAAATGGCGAAGATGGAGAACCACAGCAACCTACAAGTCACCTTCTCGAAACGCCGCACGGGCCTCTTCAAGAAGGCCAGCGAGCTCTGCACGCTCTGCTGGGCCGAGGTGGCGATCGTCGTCTTCTCCGGCCACCCCAACGTCAAGGCCGTCGTCGACAGGCTGGCGGCAGGGATGGAGGCGCCACCGCCGGCCAACCCCAGGAGCCAGCCCATCATCGAGGCCCACTGCAACTCCAGCATCCGCGACCGCAACATCGAACTCACCCGGGTCGAGAGCCTGCTTCGGGCCGAGCGGAGGCGGGCCGAGGAGATCGAGTTGCTCAGGAATGCGGGCCGGAAGCAGCGGTGGCTTCCGGAGTCGTTGGATGATTTGGATCACGGGCAGCTCTGCGCGTTGAAGGAGAACGTGATGGGATTCAAGAGGAATCTTGAATGCCAAATTGCAGAGAGAGATGTTTAGGGTTGCTGCTAACCCGCTTCCTAACTCTTATCACCACCACGATGGAAACCCTAATTTCATCGATAATATTTCTCACTTTGCCGTGTTTGATTTTCCGAAACTGTCGCTAGGGTTCGATCATCTTTTACCTTTTCCGAATGGGGGAGTGGGGAATTATTCAACGACGCATAATGGCGGCGGCGGCGGAGATCATTGTGTGAGGGCTGATTATGGGTGGAGTAGTGGTGCTATGTTTGGTGGGAGTAATGGCGCGTCTTCTTCTATAGTTCCTAGCGATACTCACGTTAGTTAATCATGTACTTTTATGTTTTATGAGGTTTTTTTTTTAATCATGAGGAATTCACATGCCTTCAAAAGACAAATTAAATTAAAAAAAACAAAATCGAAACATCATTAATATAATTGATAGCTAGTAACATGGATGTATAAGAAAATTAATAATTTACCTGTTAATAGCATATATTTATTTCACATGATATATTCCCTTAATCATCTCCGAGTTAGCGCAAATAGAGATATTCGTCAAGATGAACGTTATAATCTATTCAGTAAAATATGTATATTTGAATGGATTAAATTATATATTCTTATCAACGTCATAGATTTTATTGGAGTAGGCCTTTTAATTTAGTCAGCTATCTTGAAAGTAATTCAATCTCATTTCAGAGACTTCTATTAGTTACCAGATTTTTGTTGTTAGGAAGCTGGAATATATATATATATATATATATATATATATATATATATATATATATATATATGGGGATGGTTCACATGAGAATGTAAATATTGGTGAGAAATAAGAATGCGAAGATTTAACGTATAAAGTTGTTGCACTAAATGTATAAATTTGTTGCACCAAATTACGTGCAACAACTTTATATTAAGTGCTACACTTTATATGTTAAATTTGATGCAACAAATTTATACATTTAGTGCAACAACTTTATACGTTAAATGCTGCATTTTTATTTCTTACCAATATTTGCATTCTCACGTGATCCATCCATCCATCCCCTATATATATATATATAGTTTGGTTCAAATAAGAACCATTCTTATCCTAAAAACTAAGAACCAAATGAATTAGTTATGAAAGTTGATGAATCTGTTGAGAAAGTTAATGAATTCAAAATTGAATTTTCACCGGGTTCGAATCCCATGAGGGGTGAAAATTCTATTTTTGGATTGAGAATTTTCCCAAATGGATTCATCAACTTTCTTTGTGAATTCACCAATTTTGGTTCTCACGTTCTCACAATAAAAATGGTTCTCACGTTAACCCTCCCCTATATATATATATATATATATATATATATATATATATATATATATATATATATATATATATATAGGGATGATTCATGTAAGAATAGAAATAAGTGTAAGAAATATGAATAGATATGTAGTTCTATCACATATTTCATCTCTTCAGAAGATATATGCTAAATATATTAATTTAGCATATCTTTCATTCTTGAAGACAAGAAAGGTTCTAGTGCTACATAGTAATCCGCGTAGCACACAAAACACAAAACATCAATGTTTGAGATTTAATTTTCGGTTGTACTACGGTTTTATGTTTTGTGTCTTTGCATGGATTATTGTGTAACACTAGAACTCTTCTTGTGCTTCTCAAGAATGAAAGATGTGCTAAACTAATATATTTAGCATATGTGCTCTTAATGGATGAAATATGTGCTATATAGGAGATGGATCAGGTAGGAAAAGATAATTTGGTAGGAAATATGAATGAACCCGGGCCTTTGATTTGCTATATCAATGGTTGAGATTTAATTTTCGGTGTGCTCGGTTTTGTGTGTTTTGTGCTACACGGATTATTGTGCAACACTAGAACTCTTCTTGTGCTACATGCAATGAAAGATGTGCTGAACTAATATATTTAGCATATGTGCTACGAATAGATGAAATATTTGCTAAACTAACATTTGCAATATAATAATTCTGATTGTGCTACACAAATATAAAAGATGTGCTACTATTCTTATTTTCGTACATTAAAGAGTTTTCTCACTATAACCAACCCATATACATATATAATTAAAGAATAAATCTATTCATACATAATATGTATATATATAATGCATCTAAAATGTAAATCCGGTTGATTTTGACTTTACACCCACGTGTTGCTATTAAAATTTTTGGTACATATCTTTTTTACCTCTAAAAAATGATTGGGTGGGCAAAGATAAGTCATCTCTGTTTACTTTTATAACAAAAATATATATGTACACAAATTTGATTCCTTTAAAAGATCTCCAAAATCATATTATTTGACATGCTTGAAAATTATTTACATTTAAATATTTAGAACATATTCATTCCATATTACTTTATTCGATTTATATTCTTTGGTTTTTAATTTGTTGGAAAATCACACCATCATTAAGGAAATAATTAATATAAATAACTTTCAAAGATTTATTTTAAAAATAATTATTTCTTTAACAAACGTAAATAATATTGCATACATGAACATATCTAATTGCTTATATTTTAATAAGAAAAGTTTCAATGTAAAAAAATTCAAAGATTTTATTCAAAATTAATGATTCCTCTTTAATAAAGGTAATATATATATATATATATATATATATATATATATATATTGTATAAGTGATTTTTACTTTTGACTCTAAAGTGAGGTATATATATAACTAAAAATTAATAATTTGGTGAATAATATATATTTGCATCACCATATACTATTTATTTCAAGATACTACAAGTATATACAAAATTGAATTTCTTGAAAATAAATAAATAAATTCAAACGAATAATTCCCGTCTGAAAAACAATAATCTAGTATCGTCCATGGCAACAGTGCTAGGAACTCATAGACGTTGGCTCATGGCAAGGGACGCCGATGTCCGGCACCATGTGCCAAGCGCAGACACCAACAAGGGATACTCGACGCCCGACTCCTTGCAAGGGGTGTCAAGACCCGACTCTTACCAAGAGGTGTACGATGCATGGCTCCCGAGAAAGAGGCATATGACGATAACACCCAAAGAATCGACCCCAAGAAATAATATCAAAGGTTTGGAAAGAATAGTAGGAACCGCCTCAAGCGAGTGAGATTCACTGCTATTTCAGGGAAGGAATTTGAGTGTTGATGTAGCTAACAGTCCCCTTGATAGTCGATTCAATAGATCATCCCCTAAAATGAAAAATTTAAAGTGAGTTGCCCGATCCCATTGTTGAAGTTGCTATTGTTGCTTTCGTTCTTTGCTTTTTTCCGATTTTAGTTTAGATATTTCGCTTAGATTGAAGTTGTGTTCTTCTTAAGGATAGCAAGGAGAAGGCTTTCGGCCGTGGGAGAGGGAAGAGGCGTGCTCCTTGTCTTTCTGATGAATTGGTCTTTGCATTGTTATAGTGAACCGACAATCTCCAATCTAACTAAAGATCGCTCAATCATCGAAAGACTAGAAAAGAGTACCTAATTGTTAGGCGGGCCAAGGTTTGGTCTACTAGATCCCTAGAAATTCCTCCGGAGACCATTATCCTTGCATTCTTTTGTTTTCCATCAAGATATGATGAAGCTTCAAATCGGGTATGTGATAGATAGTAGTTATGTAAGGAATTGAGCCAGACAAAAATAAGTTAATTTGTGAACAAGATTAAATGAAAGTGACTAGTAAAACAACAAATCGATGACATGTTGGGTATACTATATGACAAATCCATTTTAGATTATATACCATAATTATGTATGATATTCATGTACGGAAAAATACACAAGGGTTAGTTGTCGCTAAATTCATAAATTGACAAACCCATTTCAGATTATATACCATAATTCTGTATGATATTCATGTACGACAAAATACACAAAGGTCAATTGTCGCTAAATTCATAAATATTGAAACAATTCTAGTTTGTCACATAAACTTTACAATTTGAATGACAATATACGAACTTTCTATTTTTGATTTTTCCCATGCGATTAGTTCGAGCAAAATCGAAATTGAACTAAACGATATATCGCCGCATATATAAAATTTTAAACGAAATGACCATTTGAATTTAACGATTGAATTATTTTAATTGACTCAAATCTAATCTCATTCCAAATCCCTAACTTTTTATTCTCAATTCATCGTATATAGATATAGTTTTGTGTTTTTATTCAGATCTCGTCAGTTCGTGACACGCTTATTCTCTTGAAATACAGTGAATTGTTCGAGAATGAATTGTGCGCAAAAGGGATCCGGTATTCTTGGCTATTTCAAAAGGTCCTCGTCGTCAAACTCGACCTACCGAACCACCCTCAATCCATCCCACACCGATGATACCGGAACCCTAGCACTAATTCTGAGAACTACCCAAAGGTTATAGCACGTGTAATCCTTAAGACAGGTGGCACTAACGGGGGAAGAAGACGGACGCCGAGCCCGAGGCGTGAGGAGAACTTCGAGCGGAAGGCGATGAATACATACTTACTTTTTTTGGGCGAGATATCGGGCTTCCTCAACAAGTTTGAAAGAAAATTGGGAAATTTCTGCAAATGTGTTCTCTGAAAACAAAGCGTCGAAAGGGAAAGTGAACAGTTGCCTCATTTGGGCCTATTTATAGGACAAATGGCGCCCAAAAACTGCCGTTTCAACTTTCACACGTGCCTACCTGCTATTGGATGTGGAGTCGACGCGCGCACGCGGTTCGAGTGCCCAACTACCGCCTGGCGCGTATGACGTACGCTAGGGTAAGATAGACCGCCAGTCTGACCTCGCAATCATCACACGGACCTCGGCGTCCTCCAGAAGGCGGCGCCTCAGGTCGTACCTCGGCCTTCCCCCAAATGACGGGAGCATCCAGATCGTACCTCGGCGTCCTACCAACGGACTTCGCCCCCTACGAGAATATCTCCATCCAGATCGGACCTCGGTGCCCCGGCCCCGATTGGTGCCGCTCGGCCACACCTCGGCATCCCTAGAAGGCGGTCACCGGGGCGAACCTCGACACCATCCAAAGATGACTTCTCCATCCGGATCCGCCTCTCGGTCGGACATCGGCATCCTCCGTAAGAGCGGTGCCACTCAGATCGGACCTCTGCGTAACCTACGCAGGGGGTCGTTATCCAGGTCGGACTTCGACTTCCTTTGTAGCACATCTTTGTCCAACGACGGACAACTCACTTCGGTCTTCGACAAGCGGTGCATGCCCGCAAGCGACGCACCACTCAACCCGGTTCGAACTAGATCGTCAATAAACCTCACATCAAAAGACAACACCTTCGACAATAACTTCAGCCGAGCAACACCTCATCTCGGCAAAGCGCATTCTTCGCTTCACCTCGGCACGTTTGTTCCTCGACTGTTCGGCGGGGGCTATGATGGGATATGGCCCAACCGCCCATGCACATTAGCAGACCAAACGGTGGGCCTAGCATTATGGACGGCCCATGCGGTTAAGCCAAGACCCCATCCTCTAAACCCTCAATCGCCGCCCACCAACCCCAAAACCACACGTGGCGCACGGAAGAGCAGATCCTCGCATGCAAGATGAAGAGTCCCTACACGCCAGGGGAAGAGTCCCGGCCAATGGAGGGAATGGGCACGCCTTTAGGAGCCCTCAAACATGTATAAATAGGAGTTAGATTGAAGGTAGAGGGGTTAGCAACTTCTTGAATACTAAGAGCTTTTAGTTATACTCACTGTAATCAAAACTTAGTGAAAGTATTGAGGAATCACTCCTCCGTGGACGTAGATCTCATTAACGATCGAACCACGTAAAAGCCTTGGTGTTCTTTATCGCTTTACATAAATCTCGCATATCTACATATTCTAGATTTATCATATAGCCAACAATATCGATAATTTATTGCACTACGGTGGATAATTATATTGCTATTTTAACTTCCTTTATTCATTGTTTGTGCTCAAATAATTAATAAATCAATGGTGCTCAAGTCGTCTGAAACATTTACGCACTCGAAAATTTCCATGCCTCTACATTACTTACGTAAAAACTTAAAGTAAACATCATAAATATCGATTCCTCATCTTACGTGTAACACTCGAAAGATACCAATTAAACTTCAAATATTAATTTATAAAATACAATATATATAACACAAAAACAAGTAGTAAAACATGAACCGGAAAATGATCATCATAATCGAAATGAACCATAATAAACTAGCGAGATACTAGCAAACACAAAACAACAAGAAAAATATCGAAAAATCCATGGCAATATCCAAAGTTGCCGTTAGCGGTGCGGAAATATTATTAATATTCGGCGCGACAACGCCGTGGGTAGGTTTACTCATAATGGTCGAAAACCCACCTCTGCTCGCCATGAAAACCGACGCGTTGACGAAGCCGCCGCTGTTGGTTGACATTCTCTTGAGCTCCTCCATGGCCTCCTTCACCGCCTCAGGTTCCTCCAACCCTAATTTATTGATCGCGATTCCCACCAATAGTGGCTCGATTCGCCTTCCGCATCTTGTCCAGCTCTCCCTCCTCCTCTCGGCTTCCACCTCGTTGAGGATGTGCCCTAATTGCAGGTTCAGCTCCCTCACGCTGGCGTTCCTCTGCGCCTCGACCGGTGGAACGGGTCGTTGGCGTTGGGGGCGGGTTGCGGGTGAGAACCGTCGATGATGGACTCCACGTTGGGGTGGCGAAGGAAGACCTTCCTACCGGGAGAACACGATGATACCTATCTCCACGCCCGCGGGCGTGCGAGCTCGCTTCGCCTTCTTGAAGAGGCGGATCGCCTCTTCGAGAAGGTAACTTGCGTGGTTTTTCACCTCTATTTTACGGATTTTGATCTTTTGCCGTCCCATGCTAAGCTTCTTTGCCATGGTTGATAGATATTTTGTGGTTTTCTACTTGTTTTTCTTGATTGTTGGTTTGAGAGAAAAGGAGCTTTTGTGATCAATTTATAGGTGTTGGAAAAAGGTGTACAAAAGCAAGATGCAGAACTTGCCGGGTGATTACAACGTGAAATGAAGGTAGAAAGATCAAAACTAACAATGAATTTGAAACTAGAAAAGTAATAAAATACGCTTAACCAGTATTCTAATGCCGAGTCGAGGAGGCTCTTTCCAGAAGACGAGATACGCCCGGTAGTGCTCTCGGTTACGCGATCGTCTCCAAAGATAAAGCGGCGTCTCGTGGGTGGCAAAGACCGCTGACCAACGAGCTCCGCGAACCGGAATGAGGCGAGGACAAAGCTTGGACACTAGCTATGTATGCGGGAGTGCTTTGGAATCTTTGGAATGCAGATTGGCGATGGTTGGCTTATCTTTGAGAGACATGTCCCTATTTATAGGCGTCGCCCCCCATGGGGAACATCTTTGAGTCAACACCGCATTGATGTCGGGTGTTACGGAGTTATGTCCCCATTGAGTGCGCGCTGGCGGTTTCGGAACAACGTGGGCACGTTTCCGCAGAGCCATCATGTCGGAGCGTTATCGGCGGTTACGACGAATCTGGACAACGCGTGCGTCGAGTTCATTGGACGTATCGAGCGTCTCTTCAAGTGCCAGCAGCCCAACGGTTGGGCCACACGAGTTGAGCCTCGGACCAACTCCATCGCACGACAGCCCAACGGTTGGGCTACACGACTGGGCCCGGACCAACTTCGTCTGGGCTCGATCAAACGTTGATCCAAAATATAGGACAATGGGCCACTAACCAGCCCGAAGCAAGCCCACGAACAGGCCCAAAGAAGCGGCCCAAAGACCACCCAGACCAATTGCCAAGATCCAAGATCCAAGATCCAAGATCCACGATCCACGATCCACGGACCACGGACCACGGAACCGGGCGGGCGGAGCCGGAGCCGAGCCGAGCGGAGCCGAGCCGGAGCGGAGCTGGGCGGGCCGGCACGGGCAGCGGGCTGGCGCGCGGCGTGGCGCGGCGGACGGCGCCGGGCGCCGGCCGGGCTGCCGGCCGGCCAAGCGGCAGCGTGCGGCATGGCACATGATGCTTTTTCGACCCATCACTTGTGCACATAATTATACTAAGTGTTCAATGACCCACTTATATAGACAATTAATGAAGGTACATTAATCAATGTGGGATAAGGATTAATTAATCCATGCTTATCCCATTAATCACATAACTCCATGTTTAAGTGACCAACTTTGATCCATTATTTCTCACTCACCGAAATCGGTTTGAGAATGTGAATACACCACGATCATCTACTCGGGAACGTAGATCGATCCTATGCCGTTTAATTTCACAAAATTAAACGTTACGTCACTCAAAATCTTGGTCAAAGTAGCTTCGAAACTTGACCACATATATAATATTATATATATATGCACGCGATTTTCAACAATCCCCACATGAGTGGAAATAGCCATATGCATGATGCAGACACGGCTCGATCCTCAAGAGATGTTAAAATATTTGGACGGTGGTTTATGGCCTTGAACCTTCCATAGTTAGTACCATCAGTACACAGGCGGATTAGTGGACACGATGCCTGAACTATTCCCCACGGCAGTAATCGAAACAATGGTATTAACACTTTAACACCTCAACCTCATCCGTTCTCACGTTTGATTCCATTTTGGCCATGGACATCCACTTTGGATTCATAAGTGTTTTGTTTGAAGCGCCCCACCGCACTTACATAGGTGATTCTTACCGAGTATCTTGCCATACTCCACCTCCTCGAGGTATCTTAGGAATCATTAAGAGTCAACGACTCAACCTCACCACTAGGCAAGTTTTTCAACACTCGTTTGCTTTCTAGGAATGCACTAACTTGAGTGTTTATACACGAACTCATATAGCTTAGTTCTCCCATTGAACCAAGTTCTTGGGATCTCCAATCATCATGGTTGGGTTACCACTATGATTGTTCTTAAGATGTGGATTTTAGTCCCATTCCCTCTAGCAACTTGATCATTTGATCCCGGTTCAACCCTTTGGTTAACGGATCTGCCAGATTATCTATTGACTTGACATAGTCAATTGATATAACCCACTTGAGATCAAATGCCTCACGGTATTATGTCGCCGACGATATGTCGAGACTTACCATTATACAAACCACTTTTCGCCCTTCCAATAGCTGCTTGGCTATCACAGTGAATCATCACTGGTGGCACGGGTTTAGACCAACATGGAATATCTTCCAAAAAATTACGGAGCCACTCGGCTTCCTCACCAGCTTTATCCAAAGCTATGATTACGATTCCATGGTGGATCGGGCTATACACGCCTGCTTCGTGGATCTCAAGAAACAGCACTCCCCAATCGTGAACACGTGCCCACTTGTAGAAAGTGAATCTTTCGTGTCAGATATCCAATTGGCATCACAGTACCCTTCAAGTACCGGGGGATATCTCGTGAAATGCAGCCCATGATTTTGAGTATACTTCAAGTACCTCAAAACTCTCACTAAAGCCTTCCAATGCTCCTTGCTTGGATTGCTCGTGTAACGACTCAATTTGTTCACTACAAGAAGCTATGTCGGGTCGGTGCAATTTGTAAGATACATCAAACACCGATGACCTTAGCATAGTCTTCTTGCCCAACGGGTTCACCGTTCTTACTCAAGTGAACATTGAGCTCTAATGGGTCTTAGCAGCAAACTATCAAACGCGTTGAATTTCTTAAGCACTTTCTCAACGAGTGAGATTGTGTCAAGACAATTCCGTCTGATCTTCTTAGAATCTTGATTCCAAGAATCACATCAGCTAAACCCATGTCCTTCATGTCAAAATTTCTATTTAACATGCGCTTTGTGTCATTAATGACTTGAGTATTGCTACCCATGATCAACATGTCATCTACATACGTACACACTATAACATAACCATTATCGGTGTTCTTAACGTGAGACACATTTGTCACACTCGTTGATTTTGAAACCATTTGCCAACATTACATTGTCAAATTTCAAGTGCCATTGCAACGGCGCTTGTTTCAAACCATATAGAGACTTCACGAGTTTGCATACCTTACCCTCTTGACCAGTACTACTAAACCCTTCGGGTTGCTCTATATATACCTCATCCTCGAGGTCACCATTCAAAATGCAGTCTTAACGTCCATTTGATGAATCTCAAGATTGTGCAAAGAATTGCGAGAAGCACCCTAATAGACGTAATCCTCGTCACGGTGAATAGGTATCAAGAAATCGTATCCTCTCTTTGTTTAAACCCTTTGACAACCAAACGGGCCTTATACTTTTCAATTGATCCATCGCCTTGTACTTTCTTTTAAGGATCCATTTGCATCCTAAGGGCTTACAACCTTCGGCAAATCAACCAACACCCAAGTGTGGTTTTGCGAATGGAATCAATTCGCTTTGAGCGACCTCTCGCCGAGCATCCCGTCTCGACCGAGCATAGGCTACTTTGATCAAGTTGGTTCTTCGTCCAACATGAACGCAATATAGTCGGGACCAAAATTCTTTGGCGCTCGACTTATCGCCACGCCTTGTTCGACCCTCCGGATCGCACCTCGATCGCTATGCGATATCGGTTCTTTCTCCAAAGGTTTAGAACTCGAAGCTTCACCATCGCCTCTATTGCTAGAGGCGGCTTCATTTTATCCTTGTCTTTCTGAGGATAAACACTTTCAAAGAATATAGCATTCCTTGATTCAATCGTCGTCCCCACAAATCATATCTCGGTACCTCGACCGTGGATCGAAACGATAGGCTGCTGTTCGGTGCATACCCAATAAAGATACAATCGATCGCTTTAGGTCCAATTGTAACTTGTTTGGGAAGAGGCACCTCAACCTTCGCCAAACACCCCACACTTTGAGATATTTGTCGATGGCTTTCTTCCTTTCCACAACTCGTGAGGAGTGACATCCTTACCTTTGAGTGGAATCTTGTTCAAGATGTAGTTGGTCGTCAAAACAGCTTCCCCCACAAGTTCTGGGTAACCTGAACTAATCAACAAAGCATTCATCATCTCCTTAGTGTTCGATTTTTACGCTCAAGAAGCGCCATTAGACCGAGGTGAATAAGGGAGTCGTTTGATGTATTATACCACTTTCGTTGCATAATGCCTCAAACGGAGCTACATATTCTCCCTCTATCACTCGACGGTCTTAATTCGACAAATTAATTGATTCTCGGCTTCGTTCAAGTTTTAAAAGCTTCAATAGCCTCGTCTTTACTTCTTAGAAGGTAAAGATAACAATATCTTGTACAATCATCAATAAACGTGATGAAGTACTTTTACCACCTCTAGTTTGTACAAACTTTAAATCACACACATCAAGGTGAATAAGTTCTAGAGGCTTAGTGTCTGCTCTACCGAATGAAACGGTAACTTAGCCATTTCGCTTCCACACAAACCTCACATTTCGTTTGTGTATTAACTTCATTTAACTTTAGTAAATCTAAATTTACTAATCTTTTATTGCATTTAGATTAACATGTCCTAATCTACAATGCCATAAATCGAGCACTCGGTCAAGTAAGAGGAAGTAGATGCATTTTATTCATAGCAATCTTGGGTACACACGACAAACCATTACATTCAATTTGAAAAGACCCGGTGAGATAACCCTACCAAGGAACTTTCCAAACTTAGTCAAGACAAACTTGTCCGACTCAAAACTAGTCTAAAACCCTTATTAACTAGAATAGAGCCCGACACTAAATTCTTGCGAATGTCCGGGACATGCAGACATCCTTCAAGGTGATCTCAATGCCGGACGACATCTTGAGCACCACATCACCAACTCCCGCAACCTCGGACTAAGCTTGGTTCCCATGTTGAGCTTCCTCCCTCAACAGGCTTGTAGGTGGAGAAACGCATCTTTTCGGCGATACGTGCGCGATTGCGCCGATGTCGATGAACCATCCACCTTGATTCTCGACGTGGTTGACTTTTCGGTCACCACAGCAGCCAAGTCATCCTTGTCCCATTTGTCAAGTCCTTCTCGACAACGTTGGTAACTTGCTTAGCCTTCTTCTTCTTAGTCGACGGCGGTCCCACTACCGTGTGGCCATGCTTGCCACAATTGTATGCCCCCGTCAAACTTACGGAAACCACCTTCCTTCGCCTTTATCTTTGACATCGACGAACACGTTTGTTGGAGGGACCGCCTCTCTCCAGCAGTTGGCTCAAGATCGATCAAGCCTTTCCCTTTAGTTCTAGCTTCTTCACGCGGACTCGATGCGCGATCGACGATCAAGTCTTCAAGTGTCATATCCTTTCGCTTGTGCTTAAGGTAGACCTGAAGTCTCTCACCCGGGGGTAACTTCTCAATCATCGAAGCGACGACAAAGCCGTCGAAGCGGTGTGCTTCTTGACGAACCTCGTGCACAATGAGTTGAAACTCTTGCACTTGGTCCATGATCGGCCTGGGAATCGACCATCTTGTAGTCCAAATATTTGGCTACAATGAACTTCTTTGTACCGCATCATCACTACGGTGCTTCTTTTCTAACGCATCCCACATACTTTTGGATGTCGTTACAACAAACATAAACACTATACAAGCTATCTTCTAAACTACCAGTATAAAATTTTTACAAAGGTAGTCGCGGTCATGATTGTCATATGTTGCTCGGACGTGAAAGTCCGT
Organism: Salvia rosmarinus; assembly: GCA_036937905.1. Classification (NCBI taxonomy): domain Eukaryota; kingdom Viridiplantae; phylum Streptophyta; class Magnoliopsida; order Lamiales; family Lamiaceae; genus Salvia; species Salvia rosmarinus. The sequence goes on along the minus strand of CM072815.1, from coordinate 78,254,622 downwards.
CACTTGACCGGGCGGCGGGCTCATCTTCTACCGAAGTTGGCGAAGCCCAACGTCGTGGTGAAACAACATCTTTGCTGCCATCTCTTGAAGTCGGATCCTCCAAACTTGGCGGCTTCTCGGCGGCGGCATCATCCTGCGGTATGAGCAGGCCGAGATCGATCCATGATCGATCCACCAGTGTTAGATCCCATGGATCCAACAATCGACCAGCCGAAAAGTGCGATCGTCGAACGAAGGAACCACTAAAGTGGAACCAATTGTTGAACCACTAAAAGTGGAACCAACATCGACCCAAAGGGTCCCATGGTTGACCGAAGGCATCGAACCAAACATGACCGAAGCCATTGTGTAATTACAAAAGAAGAGGTGGCGGCAAAGGCGGCGGCGGCGGCGGCGACAGCAGCGGCGGAGGCAGAGTCGGTGGCAGGTACGGTCGACATCTCCAAGCAAAGGTATTAGTTTCGAACGTTTTTAAGTTTATTAAGAGTCTGAACTCCTTCGTGGCAAGTAATATCTCGTCTTGCGATTGTTGGAAAAAGGTGTACAAAAACAGTACAGAACTTGCCGGGCGTATTACAACGTGAAACAGAAAGGTAGAAAGATCAAAACTAACAATGAATTTGAAACTAGAAAACAGAATAAAATACAGTTAACCGTATTCTAATGCCGAGTCGAGGAGGCCTCTTTCCGCAAGACGAGATACGCCCCGGTAGTGCTCTCGGTTCTGGCGTATCGTCTCCAAAGATAAAACGGCAGCGTCTCGTGGGTGGCAGCACCGCGGACCAACGAGCTCCGCGGCTGGAATGAGGCGAGACAAAGCTGGACACTAGCTATGTATGCAGGGAGTGCTTTGGAATCTTTGGAATGCAGATTAGCGGTGGTTGGCTTATCTTTGGGAGACATGTCCTATTTATAGGCGTCGCCCCCTCATGGGAAACATCTTTGAGTCAACACCCGCATTGATGTCGGGTGTTACGGAGTTATGTCCCCTATCGAGTCGTGGCGGTTTACGGAGACAACGTGGGCACGCTTCCGCAGAGCCATCATGTCGGGGCGCCAGCGGTTACGGCGAATAACGGACAGCGCTGCGTCGAGGTTCGTTGGGCGTATCGAGCGTCTCTTCAAGCCAAAGCAGCCCAAGCGGATATCCACGAGTAGGCCTCGACCAACCCATCAACCACAGCCCAACGGATCGGGCTACACGGGGCTGACCAACTTCATCTTTGCTCGATCAAACGCTGATCCAAAATATAGCGACAAGGGCTACTAACCAGCCCACGGAAGCAACCCTGACAGGCCCAAAGAAAGCCCAAAGACCACCCAGACCAATTGCCAAGATCCAAGATCCAAGATCCAAGATCCAAGATCCAAGATCCACGATCCACGATCCACGATCCACGACCACGAACCCGAACCGGAACCGGAGGGCCGGAGGCGAGCCGGCCGGGCTGCACTGGCCTCATGCTGGCGCTGAGCGGCGGCGCGGCGGCAGGCATGCCGGGCGCAAGGGCGGCGCCAGCAGCAAGGCGTGTCTGTCAGGCTTCCCATCACTTGTGCACATAATTATACTAAGTGTTCAATGACCCACTTATATAGACAATTAATGAAGGTACATTAATCAATGTGGGATAAGGATTAATTAATCCATGCTTATCCCATTAATCACATAACTCCATGTTTAAGGACCAACTTTGATCCATTATTTCACCACCAGGATCGGATTTGAGAATGTGAATACACCACATCATCTACTCGAACGTAGATCGATCCTATGCCGCTTAATTTCACAAAATTAAACGTTACGCCACCAAAATCTTGGTCAAAGCTCACGGAAACTCTACCACATATATATATATATATATGCACGCGATTTTCAACAATAGGTGATTGTGGCATGGAAAGCTGGCAATTTTTGCTGGTTGGAGCATTATTGCATCTGATTTGGGAGTTTCGAAATCTTGCTCATTTATTTGCGTGGATTTTTCAGGTGAGTTTGTGTCTTAGTTGTCGCTATTCAATGTTGATTAATTAACCATTTTGGATCTCAAGTCAACCTCATATGTTATGTTTCCTGCAATCATGAGATTTTAGCGTATTTTTTATTTTATTGTACCTTGGTTATTGTTTGTTATGGATTGTCTTGTCTGGCATTTTCGACACTACGAACACGCAGAAATTAACGAGTTAGTGTTCACCTTATCTGTTGTGTCCTTATCGTGTCGACACGATAAGGACACGATAATTTCGTGTTGTGTTGGTCGGATCCGTGTCGTGTTAGATAATTCGATAATTTTGTTGCATTCGTGTTCGGTGGTTTGATAATTCTATAATATTTATATATATTTAATATTAATTTAATTATATTTTATATATTTTTATTTTATTTTATTTATTTTCTAATTTTGATTTAAATTTATTATTTGGTCGTGTCAACACGAAAAATCGCTTCATATTCGTGTTCGTGTCGTGTCGTGTCGGCATTTCGGGTGTGTGTTCGGTCGGATAGATCCTTAACGGATCGTGTTTGACCTTATCGGTCGTGGTCGACACGATAACTACCCGACACGTGGAATTGCCAGCCCAGCCTGTGTGATTAAGGAAGAGAATCACCATATAAAACGTTTATTTTAACATTGATGCTGATTACGAAGTCAAACATGAAGTAAATCAATCACTTGTAACAAAAACTTTCTGTAAAAACATATACACATAAAGAAGAATTTGGAATTTGTATCCTACATTTTAGTGTGATTCGTGAATGATCGATGCATAGTACTATTAAGTATTTAAGATTTAGGATTTATATAAAGAAAATACACACGCTAATAATTGACAATCTTAAATGGCTAAGTAACTGTTGATTCGTAAACATCAAACAGAAAACAACATGGCTAAGGTCTTTTTTTTTTTGTTATGCTAGCTAGCTAGGGTCTTTAAATGATGATATTCTTAAAGGAAACATTAATTAAATTAAACAATTACTCCTACCAACATGATGGGAATAGAAATTGAAATGAGTGTTTTGGACCCGACACGTACACACACTCGCACACACAAATATAATGTTAGGACATCTTCAATTAGATTATGAAACTTATCTTAGAGTAGGAATTCTACCAATCGAATTGAATTGCAAACGCAATTTGTTTTTCATGAGTTTTCTCTCCCAAATGCAATATATATGTATTTGCATTGTTTATAAATGCATTTCTTTTTTAAATATTTTTAAAATTTTCAAACTATTATAAATAATTTACGGGTGGAGAGTGTAAGAGCAAAGAAGAATAAGCTATTCTACTGATCCGGGGTTGCATTTTCATTTCTTTAACCCACTAATATTGGAAATGTGGGCTATCGATTTATTTTTCAAACCTGCTTAATTTACTTTTTAACCCACTTAATCTGGTTTTCCCTATGAGTGTTTGTGATTTAATTGGAGAAATTATTGAAATTATATTGTTAAAGAGTTGGGTAACTTGTGAGATTAGCGTCATTAGGTGTCATCTTTAGAAATATTCATACGACATGATGCTAGATTTTGATGTTATGCGAATGCAAGGATGAAATATTGAGCTATTGGGAAATATATAAGTTTGGGGAATTGAGAAATTCGATGTTTATAGTTGAAATATTGTTAAGGCCAACCGATGATTTTTCCCACTTATTGTTGCGCATTGGGTAGAATATTCTTGTTGGATAATATCTGATTTAATTAATTTTATTGCAGGAATCATTATGCCGTCCGCAGTCGACCCAGAGAAAGGAAAATGCCATCAACATCACCGAGATTGAGGTCGCTCTGAGCCTCATCATCGCTAGAGGTATTACATCACAGCGAGTATGAACGGGGAAAGACTATCTAATTTAGAGACGGCCAACAAGATTCATGCATCAAAGGATACCTGATGATATGGGGATTTTAGACGATGTGACGATGCTCACCCGGGAGTGGGATTCCTCGAGTATTCACGGACCGGTGCACTCATAGATCTATAACTTTGGAATTCTATCACATACCGATTCACGTAAACGAGAATGGATCTTTCTGCATATGAGTTTCCGCTGGGGAATCAAGAGCGTAATCTTTGAAGATTTGCAGGAGTTATGCGAGGACCCCCACGCCATGTATCCGGGAGAAAGTAGGGTGAATATCGAGCCTTCGGCATCTGCATGGATGGAAGTTGAAAATTCAAAGCATATAGCCCATGTATATCCTTAGTCGCATCAATCGTAAAACGCAATGAGATACTCCACGTGATGATCATCATTCCTGGCCCAGGCAATGCGGAAAGTTCGGTGCGACATGCACATTTTAGCGGCAGCCCGGAAGACGTGTGATATAGCGTATCTTCGCGAGCATTTTGAGGCTCAAGCCCAAGTTGAGGAGCTAGCATCCGCATGGGGAATGATAACCTCAATAGCAACGATTTCAACGTAGCCCCATCGACGAGCCGATCACCGAGAGATATATCTTGATCGACGAGCCTCAATTATATGCATTTCTTCAAGCCAAGAAAGGATAGGCTGTGTGAAGATCACACGATAGGCGAACATGGTGTTTGAGCTCGACGTAGCTCTCCCGATTGAGACTTCGGGGTGTTCAAATGATACATAATATCACGATGAGGACCCCGATCATCTAGCGTTACCTTGACTGAGCGCCGACACGGGGAGGCAGGGCAACATAGAGCTCGAGCGAGGGAAGCCCTTCGACGAGGAGACGAGCCTAGCGGCACGGTAGGTCATCATCCGCTCCATATCGAGCACCGCACTGATATATATGCTATGGAGGAACGGATTTATGACCGCATCGACACGCCGACATCAAGAGCTGCATGAGTACATAGATGACGGCTAGAGGATCACCTCTATTTTGATGATCGCTTTGGAGGAGGGATATGGGACAACATCGGTCGCCAGCACACTTCTTGAGGACGCGCTCGACAAAAGGAAAACGAGCAATAGGGCAGAGCAGCGCGATACAAAAAGCAATATCTCAAGCTCGCAGGCGATAGCTCGGCCATATCATCCACCACCACCTCCGCAGCGAGCTTTGATTTCTTTATTTTCACGCTTCTTTGTTTTTTTTCTTTTGTGTTCGTTGTTTTGTTTGTTTTGTTTTGTTTTGTGTTTCTGCTTTGGTCTTCGTCTGCTTTGGGTCGAGTTGAATGACGAGCAATGATGATGAATTGTTTTTATTAGAAAATTTGATTGCGTGATTTTGTGAGACGAAGCATGTTATGATTATTGTGAGTATTGAGCCTTTGAGAACTTGATCACACTTTGAAACACGAGGACTGAGCTTTTGGTCGTATCTTTTCGATCTTGTTTCTTCTGTGTGAATAGTTTGAAATAGATGTTTCTCTGAACTTGCTCGTTCTTTTTCGAGGTTGCATTGATGCTTAAGAATTTTGAAATGATATTAGGCATTTTTCTTAACCTATACACATCCAAACACTAACCTGCTCATTTATTATCCTTGATGAGCCCGTTGAGCACCTAATTCTTTCATATAGCTGGTGGTTATGTTGTTAGTGTGATTTTTGCTACTGAATCGAGGGTTGAGAAAAGAAGAAAATAGATAATGAGAAAGTGATTATTAAAAATAGTTGCTTACCCATATAAGTTCAAAAAAAAAAAAAAAAGAATAAATAAATAAATGACACTAGTGTGTGCAAAGAACATAAATGGGTAAGTAGTTAGTGATTTAGTATATCACTTATATGAAAATTATGGAGTGTGTAAGAAAAATGGCTTCGGTATAAAGAATTGAAATGAATTGTGAAAATTTGGGAATAATGTCTTCGTGATACTTATGGTATTTTTCATTATGGGATTATAAGTCACTTAGCCTAAATATATCCGACTACCAAAGAGCCTACATTATAACCTTTATAAAGACCTTTTGATCTTAGTTCTGAGCACATATTGAGCAATGGAGAATTAGACGATTTGCAAGCTTATGGTAGATTCCATGTTTTAAACTTTGAGAGTATACATCCTCCTCGATACTCTGAGTGTTCGAGTCAATATATATATATCCATTGTGAGGATTCAAGTTTGAGAAGCTTGTGCTTATGATTATTATGATGTGGAATTTAACGAAGATGTTGTGATTTGATTATTTGAGTGAATCGTTATTGCTCATTGCTCCGAGGCTTATTGCTTTTATCGCTTCGACTCGCCTCTAGTCGTCCTCTTTGTTCTTATTTGTTCGAGGACAAACAAAGGGTAAGTTTGGGGAGTTGATGCCTCTTTTACATGTTTTATCGGGTTATATATGTCCTATTTCTAAGTGATAATTGATTGGTTGAGCTGCATTTATGTTATATTTCAATGTTTTGAAAGATATGATGCCGTGTGTAGTTTGTGTTGTTTTAGCATAGGTTTTATCCGAAATGGAAGACACACACACGCGCATAAAGGATTTGAGTTCGCAAGCAACTCGCGATCGCTCGAGCGAGAATGCGAATCTTTCTCGCGACACGCTATCGCGATTAATTCGCGATAAAGACTCGCGAGGCAATGTGAATCGCCAAGAAATGGATGACTCGACCGACGCCCTTCCAACACTCGCGGAAGTTCAGCGAGAGTGATGTGCGCAGAGAGGCTCGACACGCCATCGCTATGACCTATCGCGATGGAAGATCGAAGTCTCGAAGGAAGCACATCATTTGCATCGCGACCAATGTTCGCGGAGGAAGAGAGAGTGCTCATGGGGAGACTCTATTCGATCACAATTCTAATCATAGTCCAGATGGAGAAGGCTGGGCTATGAACGAAAGGAGCTCGCAATTCATTATAAAGTGTGGAGAGGCTTGTTTTCACACCATTCCATAGCGTAACACAAATTCTTCTTTATATTTTTTGTAGTTTTATTCCGCTTTATTAGCTTAGTTTATTTTAGAGTTCAATTTTATTCTCTGATCAAGTCGCTACATTGTTCTTCGAATTCTGTTTATCTATCTAATTCAGTTTATGCTTTATTTAATTTTTATTGCTTTGGTAATTTAATTATCGTAGCTAAATTGTATTGATCCCGGGATTGTATGTCCGATGATTCAGATAATTTATCCTTGACACTGCTTGTTTGATCCTTCATGATTTATAAATCTGGCTTTAATTCTCATGGTTGGTATCTCGATCAATATCTATGCATGCTAGTTATGTAATTAATGTCTCTGAATTAATTGCATAATCGATATCCGAGTTTATAATACGCTATTACCTCGAGACCCCGGAGATAGGAACCGAGGAGGTTATATCTTGTGTGCTGTAATTAGCACTTCTCTGAGACCGACGGAGATAGAGTTTAGGCTAACCCACTACTATAGGTTGTCCCGACGAAACTATAGTTATATTTGGATCCTTCATCGAATGTGGATTAAATTGGTAAATGATTGATAGTTAATCAGTGCGAATCACGTTAGGTTAAGACATCCCTAGGATCGGATTTTATATCCGAGTTTTATTCCTATCTTTATTTGCAAGTCTAGATTTATAATCTCTCTCGATTGGTGTGCTTGGATAATAATAAAGGTTCCGTGTTAATTACTTCGTGTTCTCGAGTCGCATATCCTGTGGATACGATATATATACTTGTTTTACTATCATTTATTTGGTAGATTATTAGCATCACCGCTGAATTTAGGTACGCCCTCTAAGGTTTCTCATGCGAGAAGTTTTTCTTCTTGCGGTGAGCATCCGAGGTATAAGTGGGCCTCGATAAGGGACGGACGCAAGTAAAGCCCCTGGCTTCATGGAGAACAACTCAACGATCTCGATGAGGTATTATCTATTCACAGCGATGAACAATGCGTCGAGCTTATAGGTCCGAGGTGGTGGGGCGGGTCCGATCGCGAGGGCATCCCGTATATTTTCTCCCTTTGTGTCCGATCTTGTACTAACACGATCTTCTTTTTGTGTAGTGAAGCTTAACCATGCCAGGCAAGGCTGGGCGGCTCTGCCGCCACCACGGGCGACGGAGCCACCTAAGAAGGCGATGGTGGACCCACCTCAGCCCGTGGTTGTGGAAAACCTGAACGATCTCGTGACGGTTCCTCACCGATCTCGAGCTCGGCATGGAGATGGAGGTTCGTCCCCATGCAGCGAGGTACCGATCTCGAGATCCTCTACTCTTCCCTAGTGTGTTTTTCTTGCATCGCTCGACGTTGATTTTCGTGGACTTACCCTGTAAAGGAGCCGCGCATGGTCGATGTCGCGCTTCCCGCACGGGGCTGGAGAGGAAGGCGCTGCCGAGTTCTCGGCGTCTGCGAGGCGGAGGTCGAGGCTTGCAGACCGAGGCCGCCACGGGAAGAAGGATCGGCCTCGCGGCCCGTCTGAGGTGGGGCGCCGGAGGAGGCGGCGGGCGGAGAACTTGCTGATCGGACGAGTGCCTCTATGCGGCAAGACCAATGTTGAAGGCCTTCACCGAAGCTCGCCGGTGAGACCTTCTCGCCTTTATCTCCGATCCGCCACCGTGATGAGGCCGCAGTGATATTCACCCACCGAGTGGTCTGCCACAATGCCCCGACTTTGATAAGGTCAGCATGGATGGGCCGAGTCACCCTGTAGGCGTGAACAAGGGCGCCCGTAGGCAGAGCGGCCCCTTTCTGTGGTGGAGGCTTGGCCTCCTCGACTCGCCTCGACACCGAGGTCGTGTCGGTCGAGGTGGACGAAGATCTGAGCAGGGCTTCTCGAGGCGTGCAGCGTGGAGGTGGAGGAGGAGGAGCGAGCTCGAGCTTCCTATGGGAAGGTCGGCCCCGAGCAGGACCAATGGGAGGCAGCGAGTCGGCAGAGCGGTCAGGGACCTGTGAATAGGTCAATTGCCGGCTCGGTGATCCGAGATTTGTAAAAGTTTTCACCATAAATAAAATATTTACAACTTCTAAGTGTGTGTTGTTTTTATTTTAGCACTTAATTTCGATACCTCGGCTTAACCATGATCACGCTGTTGAAAGAGCTGCCGAGAAGGATCAAGAGCGTACATTGTGTTAGCTCAAATATGGATGCATCCGACCAAGAAGCATGGCGCCGACACGCCCGGCGAACGAGGCGCCAAAGCTAAAGATCACAACTCAAGTCCAGGGGTTGATTTATCACGTGGTCCAAGGACGGGATGCAATGCGGAGGCGCTCGAATCGACAACGGAGGCTAGCTCGATCTCGGGAGCATGCAGTATGAGAAGGAATCCGGACCGGTGGAACTACCATATCGGCCGACGATCGAGTTCGTGAGCTCGTTGGTGGAGGCATGGTTCGAGGATGCAGGAGGTCCCAAGAGCAAAAGTTTAAGGCGCCGACTCCATCATGAAGTATATGCACGAGTGTCAGCGTGTAGTAAGCCAGCCAAACCTCGTAGCGAGTCTACGCGCCGGCCGAATCATAATAGAAGAACCCGACGGAGGGGGGCCCTGCTGATCACGTGAGGCTCCGCTCTAATGGGTCCACGAGAGTGAGCATTTAGAGGCGGTCCTCGGCAGGTGGGCGCCCAGACATCGTGGCGTGGAGGGCGGTGGGGCGTGGTCTGGCGGCAGCGGCTCGAGGGCCGAGGTGTGAACCGGCGAGTGCATCAGGCCGGTGGTGCCGACCTCATTGATTGGTGGAGGCACCGAGTTCGCCCGGTATTCATCGCCGACAGAGATTTTGTTCGTAATCGTGCAGCCAGTGAGTCCCATGGTATGAGCTCTAAGCCGAATGAGTTATATAGCTTAGTGTTGGTTGTATACATGGCAGCTTTGTGAGCTTGTATACAATGTTTCGTTACCACTATTACAATCTCCTATCGATTTGAATACTTGATTGCATATACTGTCCCTTATCTCATATATAAGTTAGATCATCGATGTGTAGAAGATCACGAATCGTATGATTGGTCAGCAATGAGATATAAAAGTTTCACACGAGAGCGACTTAAGGACGAGTTGTCGCGTTGGGCGCAGATAGATAAAGTGACTGACTTAGTTGCTTGTCTATGCGGTGCGTCTGACGTGAAGGATCACGGTGAGATGAGTTCTTCTTTGACCGTCGGAAGAACCAAGATCTCGTGACTTACGATAATCTAAACCCTCGATAAGGTATTAGGTGAGTATGAGTCGACCATCACTGACTTGTTATGAGGAGGTTAATGTTCAACCCAAGATTCTCCGCTCTGGGTGGTGGCGATCTTATATGTCACGCTAGTTATCCGATCGATGACCGTATCCGTTTAGGATGAGCGTCCTTAAGGAGCTCAAAGGTTTATTGTACTAAACCCCGCAGTTGAGTTAGCTCAAGTACAATAATAAGGTTGAGTGGTACTACTTAGGAAATAAGGATATTTCGTTTAGCAGATCATTGCTAGAAATGATTAATGGACGTTCGATATCTTAAATACGGGATTCGAATGTCTAAGTGCAAGCCCGACTCAACTTCGTAATAAAGGGTAGTCAGACATTCTTCTCTAGTGGCATGATCGAATGTTTATAAATTAATTTATGTTCGGTGAACATAAGATAATTAATTTATTTGAGGCCCATCTTTATTCCTTGCATTTGATCCCGGCTGGCCATCCAGTGCCGTGTGTAAGAAAATCGCGCCCTGTCCTCTCAAAGGAAAGATTTTATTCTCTTTATCCCACGGATATAATTATATTTATGGAATATGTAGATCCTTTCCATATAAGATTATGGTAATAATCTGAGAGTATGGAAATAATCTAAGAGTATGGAAATAATCCTAGAGTATGGAAATAATCTAGTGTATGGTAATATTCCATATAGGATTATGGTAATATTCCATATAGGATTATGGTAATATTCCATAGGATTAAGGTAGTATTATAAATATAAGGTATGAGATAATGTCAAGTCATGCTCACATATTGAAAGCTAGAATTTTCGCCTCTCTAGTATTAAGAAGAAATTTTGAAAGTTGTGAGTAGAGAGCATTGGTGATTTTCCAAGCATTCTCCATAGATCGCTCACTCGACGCGTGGAGATTGGGCATCGGATACATCCGTAAGGTCAAAGCACGAGTCTCGATCCATTCGATCCGCTCATCCGTTCGATCCACCTCGGCGATCCAAGGTACGTGAAAACCCCAACGTGTTGCGATTTAATTATATAGAGCATGCTAGGGTTTATAATCAATGTATGGTGAATTAAACACCCAAGATGGATCCTCGGGCGAGGGTTAACATCGTTTCCCTACATGGTATCGAGCCGATCGAATTCGCCTCGCTGATTAATTCACGCTGATTATTACGCTGCGTTATTATAATTGTGGATTTGTCGCTCATCTGGCTCGCTTGTTTTGTTGGTTTTGTTTTACACCACGAAAAATCCGTGGTTAGATTAGATTTTATTATGTAAGTCTTATCCGTAAAAGAAGAACGAGCGACGACAAGAACTAAACGACGGGAAAAGCGGTAGCTCGGCGCTCGGGTGGTTTCTGGGTGAGTCTCGCGGTCGCTATAGCGATCGCGAGGGCTGGCGACGGGAGCCTGCTCGCCGAGATCCTGGCTGCTAGCGAGCTACGTCGCGAGGATTACCCGCGAGCACGGCGGCCGGCGGCGACTAGCGGGCGGAGGCGCGCTTGCGCGCGGCCCAGCCACTCGCGATCGCGGTATGCGCTGGCGGCGATGTCTCGGCGTGGCGCTTGGGCGCTGGCCGCTGCAGCGGCTCGGCGGGTCGCGGTCGCGTGCGACACGCGAGCGCCGGAGGCGCGGCAGGCGGCAGCGGGGTGGGCGGCGGTGAGCGCCTGGCCTGACCCGGCATTTGGGCGACCCGCCCGACCCGTTTCGAGATTCCGCCGTGCCCGTGCGAGGCCCAATTGTTGAATCCGTCCGTGCCGCACGCGAGGCGTTCAAGTTTAAATCGTACTTTGTAAATCTATGTAATAGATTAGATTTAATGTGCGGGTTTCACATTGGCGCGATGACGCTTTTATTTTATTTTTATCGCTCATATGCATGTCGTGGATGTTTAAATTATGCGGTACGTTATGTATGTTTAAATTACGCTGACAAACCTTTAAGTGTTTTACGTAATTGATGCGCATAGTAAGCATGCTAGGTTTATCGCGTTTATCAAGCATATTTTAGAATTCTCGAGCATGTTTTACATGTCGAGTTCTATAGAAAGCATGCTAGGATTACGTGATCGCATGGACAAACCTTTGAATAAAAAGTAAGCAACCCGACAAATTAATTTTTCAAATTAAAATGTCAAGACCTCCACTTTTGATCTCTAAACAAAGCGAGAGCCTGGAGTAAACGCCCACACGCGTGGCTTGCTTACTTTATCATAAGTTTGTTAGATGATTTCTAAATAAAACTTTTAAATCTATCGGTGGGAGTTTCATGTAAACGCCCACACGCTGCGGTTTGCATGTGCGATTTTCATAAGTTCTCTAGTGATAGATATAAAATGAGATAACAAAAGAATTTGAATTGGGCGTATGGTCCGAGTGAGTATGCCAATTCTAAGAATTCATCTTCTGCATTAAATTGTGGTCATTGCTAGACATCACCTCAAGTACAACTTCCGAAGTCCTTCTTGCGATAGTGATGTGGTCAGTAAGGTCCAATCATTAATTTCATTTGTCATAAGGATAAGTGACATGGATTGAAATTAAGCGACTAAAAGGTATATTTTAGTCGTCGGGGGTTCGTATGGCGTCCGCAGCGTGGCTTGATGTGGGATTCTATTGGAGGTTTCATTAATATTGTTTTATCAAAGGTTACAATATTATTTTCGATTATTGCGATCGTATGCTATGTGTTTTACATTATCGTTTGATATGTCTCTTCGCGATTATCAATATGCTGCACAAAATCCGTATCGTCCAAATTTTATCGAGTGGAAACGAAACATGGAATATGTTCTTATCAAGAACACATGTTTGTTCTCCTACTAACGATGCCCTGACGATCGACTAATGAGCGGAGTCAGCGACTTTGGAATAAGTCAACAATATGGCAAATGCTATATGATGACTACGATGTCCAAAGGCTTGCAGAGACTCGCGATGGTGACAGCGATATTTGGTCAAGTCTCGAGGTAGTTAGTTTGGCGGATCGGATCGGATCGCCTCACACGAGAAATCTTGCGTGTAGATGGAAGAAGGAAGTTCGTCCATGAACATGTGTCCCATGACTCATCTCATGGATAGTCTTGATCAGGTTGGGAGGGGTATTGACAGGTCGATATCATCCTCAATACACGCCAAGTCTTTTGAGAACTTGTGTGAATGCGATCATGAGCAAGACCGAGTTTACACTTAGCGTTGCTTAATGATCTCGTTCTGAAGGAGTTATGGAAAAGGAGCACATGCTCTGCTAGCATCTAAGGGCCCAAAATTTTCATCAAAATGGAAATAGAAAAGGGTGCCAAAGGTGGTAAAGGCAAGGAAATAGTGGGAGTAATGGGAGCGAACATGGTTGCCACGGAGGCTTGAAGCAAGGAGAAGGCGAGTGCTTAGTCTGTGGCAAGGCTGGAAGGCCAGTGCCCTATGCTCGAGGCTCAGTCGCCGTTTGCTTTAGTAACGAAACATGTTTAGCGACTTGTTCTACCCATTCTGGTAGTAGTACGGCGAATCGATCATGTTTGTTACACCTGCGGGTTCCGCGACAAGGAGTCGCTTGATGGCGAGATAACGATCTCCATGGGCAACACGGCGAAAGTCAAGCTATGCGTTGGAGATGTTTTTATGTTTTGGGACAACAGTTTAGTTTTGAAAGACGCTTTATATGTGCCGGATTTTCACGGAACCTTGTTTCGCTTTCAAATTATTTACTCATGGATATTCTTATTTTTGATAGTGGTGTTTCTATCATAAGAAATGACGGTTATCTGTGTTGGCACTTTATATAATTCGCTTTATACTATTTCGCAAAACATAATACCTATAACTATGTCGCATCTTCATCAAACCCCAAAGAGAAAGTTTTCTTCGAAGATGACTCTACTTTTCTCGCTCTTAGATTAGGTCACATCAATCTAAATAGATCCAAAGATTGGCTAAGAATGGAAGCGTTGGGTAATCTCATTCTCCGTCCCACCGCTAATCCTGTATAGAAGGTAAGATGTCGACACCTTCAAAGCGAAGGGTTATAGAGCCACGAAATGTTGGAGTTAGTCCATTCGACCTGTGACCAATGTCCACACAAGCTCGTGGGTACGGTATTTTGTCACTTTCATGGACACTAAGTGCGGATACGATACCGCTTCACCGCAAGTCTGAATGCTTTGAGAAATTCAAAGAGTTTAAGGAAGTGGAGCGAGTAGGTAAAGTATGTCAAGTCACTGCTCGATCGCGTGGCGAATACCTCAAGAACGTAGTTTATGGACTATCTAGTGAAGTGGGATTACATCCCAAGATTCACGGCACACCACAAAATGGTGTGTCGAGCAAGAAATAGGACTCTTTGGAAATGGTTAGATCTATGATGAGTTATGCACATCACTTTGCTCGGGATATGCCTTAGAGGCGTATACTCTCTAAATCTAGTATGCAGTCAAGTCGCGAAAAGACCCTTTCGAGTTGTGGTTTGGGCCGCGTTTAAGCCACATAAGGATATGGCGACCAAAGACATGTCGAACAAGAAGGCACAAGTTGGAGGCTAGATCGCGAGGCATTTTATCGCTATCCTAGAGACGAAGGTGGTTTATTCTATAGTCCTAGATCGAAGGTCATTATTAGAACTAATGCCCGATTCTTAGAAGAGAATTATATGAAAATCAAAAGTCCAAAGTTGAAATCATTCTTCAAGAATTAGAAGATGATCGATTTCACCACCGATTAGGCCAAAGGTGCGAGATGTCGAGTCTAGTGGGAGGATCGACACCGATACTTCAAGAAATTGAAGTGGTCGAGTTCGCTAGGAGATACCGACCGCATAAGTGGTACCTACACGAGTTGTGCAAGATAGAGAACCACGTTACCGCACCCACCGTTTCATTATGTCTATAGCACCTGTCAGAGGGGAGGTTGTTCGTCAACCCGAGCGATTTATGTTCGTGGGGAATCGTCGGATTTAGTCCCAAAAAAAAAAAAAAACGACAGCAATAATCGACCCATGGACGTCAAGGCGATACATAAACGATGCAGATCATGAAACTTACGTTTGGCGAGGTGGTAAAGTCCTATGGATTTACCCGATTACGGCGAGAGTTGTGTGTATCGGTTAGATGTCAACGGTAATGTGGTATTTCTGCACTACGTGATGACATTCTTCTATTGCAACAATGTGAAGTTGTTATCGAGTAAAGTTGTTTATCCGATCGGGTCACGAAAGACTTAGGAGATGAGCGTACATTCTGGGATCAAGGTTTAGAGATCGCAGAGAAAAATATTGAGCTTATCTCGTCTTGTAACGTGATTACTCGTTTTAGTAGCACCGCCAGAAAGGATTGCTACCTCACATGGCGCCTTTATTCAAAGCGATGCCAGTATGCAAAGGAGATAGAGAATGAGACAAGTTCCCACGTTCCGTAGGAAGTCTCATGTATGCAATGCTGAGGCCCGATATCTAGGCATTAAGCAGTAGCTAGATATCGCCTAACCCGGACAAGCATTGTCGAAGAAGCATATACTCAGTACACGAAGGACTCGAGATTATAGGCTAGTTACCATGCAGATAGTCTAATGCCTTTGGGTTATCTGAACTGGATTCCAAGCGACCGTGATAAGAATAAGTCTACCTCGACTATGTGTTTACCTTGGGAGGTGGAGCCGATCTCAGGAGGTGCAAAGCACGATGCATTGCGGACTCTACCATGGAAGCCCAATATGTAGCCGCTTGAGGCTTCTAGGACTGATGGTTCAAGAACTACCTCTGGATCTAGACTGTACCGGTTTGCCCAAAGAGTATCATAGTTTCATGTGATAACTCGTGCAATGGCAAACTCGAAGGAACCATCACCCACAAGGCACCTAACACATAGAGAGAATACCATGTCATACGAGAAATCAGAGCGAGGGCGCGATTGCAAAGATTGATACGACGGATAACCTAGCGGATCCATTCACTAAACTGCCAGAATAAGTCTACGGGGCGTTAGAGGACTGGATTGCGCTTGATGGCACTCACTTAGAAAG
This sequence comes from Salvia rosmarinus, assembly GCA_036937905.1. Classification (NCBI taxonomy): domain Eukaryota; kingdom Viridiplantae; phylum Streptophyta; class Magnoliopsida; order Lamiales; family Lamiaceae; genus Salvia; species Salvia rosmarinus. The sequence goes on along the minus strand of CM072815.1, from coordinate 78,238,543 downwards.
GAAACTTTTGTATGTGGGAGAAGCAAAGTGATGGTTGTTTGTAATTGCTAGTAGAAAGACACATTGATACTAAAAGTTTGCTTTAGTATAAGTGGGAGATTGTGGATTGATATCGAAGCGCTTTGTGAGCTTGTATACAATGTTTCTTACCACTATTACAATCTCCTATCTGATTGAATACTTGATTGCATATATCGTGTCCCTTATCTCATATATAAGTTAGATCACTACGTGTGTAGAAGATCACGTGTCGTATGATTGGTCAAGCAATGAGATATAAAAGTTTCACACGGAGCGACTTAAGGACGAGTTGTCGTTTAGGCGCGATAGATAAGAAGTGACTGACTTAGTTGCTTGTCATGCTGGCACGCCTCACGCGATGAAGGATCATGAGATGAGTTCTTCTTCGACCGCGTGAAGAACCAAGATCTCAGTGACTTACGATAATCTAAACCCGATAAGGTATTAGGTGAGTATGAGTTGTCACCATCACTGACTTGTTATGAGTGAGGGTTATTGTTCTAACCCAAGATTCTCGATCTTGGGTGTGGCGATTATATGTCACGCTAGTTATCTCAGATCGATAAGATCCGTTAGGACGATGACGCCCCATAGAGCTCAAAGGTTTATTGTACTAAACCGCAGTTGAGTTAGCTCAAGTACAATAATAAGGTTGAGTGGTACTACTTAGGAAATAAGGATATATCGTTAAGCATCGATTGCTAGAAATGATTAATGGACGCTCGATATCTTAAATACGGGATTCGTAATGTCAAGTGCAAGCCCGACTCAACCGTAATAAAGGTAAGTCAACATTCTTTCTCTAGTGGCATGATCGAATGTTTATAAATTAATTTATGTTCGATGAACATAAGATAATTAATTTATTTGAGGCCCATCTTTATTCCTTGCATTTGATCCTGGTCGGCCCATCCAGTCACGAGTAAGAAAATCGGCCCTGTGTCCTCTAAGGAAAGATTTTATTCTCTTTATCCCACGGATATAATTATATTTATGGAATATGCATGATCCTTTCCATATAAGATTATGGTAATAATCTGAGAGTATGGAAATAATCCTAAGATATGGAAATAATCCTAAGTGTATGGTAATATTCCATAGGATTATGGTAATATTCATATAGGATTATGGTAATATTCCATATAGGATTAAGGTAGGCATTATAAATATAAGGTATGAGATAATGTTAAGGCATGCTCACATATCGAAAGCTAGAATTTTGCCCTCTAGTATTAAGAAGAAATTTTCAAAGTTGTGAGTAGAAGCATTGGTGATTTTCAAGCATTCTCCATAGATCGTCCTCACCGAGCGTGGAGATTGGGCACGGATCTACTCGTAGTCAGACACAGTCTCGATCCATTCGATCCGCTCATCCCGCTCGATCCACCTCGTGCATCCAAAGGTAAACACGGAAAACCCCAACGTGTTGCATTTAATTATATAGCGCATGCTAGGTTTATAATCAATGTATGGTGAATTAAACACCAAGATGGATCCTCGCGAGGGTTAACTACGTTTTCCCTACACTTAGACTTTGTATGTAGTCGAAATGTATTTAGACTCGGGCGCATATTTTCCCTCGAGATGTACAAACATAGCTTAGACTTCGCTTTGGTCGTAAATGTATTTAGATCGAGTAAGGTGTATCTTCCCAAATAAAGGCATAACTTGATGAGATCCGATCCGATGTCTTGCATATAGATATTCCAACTTAATGGGTAATCAGATGCGCATGTAGACGCTCAATTTAATGAGTAGTCGTATGCCTTGCACGAGACGCTCAATTTAATGAGTAATCATGACAGCGCGCCGCTTAGTGAGTACCCTACTTAGTGGGTTTTCATCTTCGTAAGGCGCCCTCAGAAGGTTTAAATGTGGTATATCCAAATAGATGTTCACTAGATATGAGCGAAGTGAAATATTCATTAGGAAAACAAATGTTTCATCGATATGTAATCAACATCGATTTTGGTAAAACAACAAAGGGACCAACATGATGCCAATCGAAATCGAGCTATGTAAAGTACCTCTTAAATGAGTGATATGCCGGTTCGGGATAAGTGCACCGGATAGGTGAGCTAGCTTGTAAGCCCTTTGCCGAGGTCCGTGAACGCGGTATGGGCCTTCCCATGTCGGATCCGACATTGTTAAGAGCCCCATCGGCTTCTGAGCCGCTTTCCCTCGAGAGCATCAAGGTTGACTTGGTCCTCGCCCGGCCGGTCAAGTGGAGAGTCGAGGCTCGCGCGCCGATCTCGGCGGTATGACGCTCGGTCCCGTGACCAAACGAAGGGTTTCTCCGCTGCAAGTCCGAGGTGTCGCTCAGAGAACCGTGAGGACTTGGGGAGATTTTCGCCCAATCACCCTGTCAGCCTCTTCTTATCCACTATCGTGCGGTTCGTCACCTGTCCGACCATTCGCTGGCGGGTGTGCGCAGGTGAAACGCTGTTGATCCGGAGCTCCTCACACCATTCCTTGAAATTTCGCCCACGAACCGGTGCCGTTGTTCGAGATCGAATGTGCGTATGCGCGCAGACTATGTTCTTCCACACGAATGTCTCAATCTTCCGCTCGCGAGGCTCGGAGTGGCTCACCACCCATTTTGTGAGTAATCTCACGACTAAGTATCGAAGCACGTGCTCGTCAACGGGCCAAGGCGATGTCGATCCCCACCGCATGAAAGGCCATGGACTCTGCAAGCCGCTTAGATCGGATGAGGCTTTGACCGCGGAGTGACGGCCTCGGCATTTTTTGACGAGCTCGGCCGAATCCCGAATGAGGTGGGCCAGAATATCCCGACCTCAACGCCTTCTTTGAGAGAGCTCATGACCATGTGACTTCCAAGCACCTGTGGATTTTATTGAGCACATAGTTCTTCCGCCCGAGGCATCTCGTGAGGGTCAAGGTAAGACTTCCAGAGAGCGCCTCGATGTACTTTCGGATTTCACCATCATCTTTTGGCGAGCCATCTGAGGTAGTCGCCATCTTCCGGATAGCCTTGGAGACATCCAGCTGCTCTATCTCGGTGATGATGCCGGCGGACTCCGCGATGTTTCGGAATGAACCTCCTCCCGGGGACTTGTCGACGACGCACTAACTTGCGAGGACGCCCTCGGCTTTCCCTCATGGGATTCAATGAATACCTGAGACGAATAAGGTCGATCTCTCGCTTTCTCGGTATTGCTTTCGATCCTCCGCCTCAGATCGCCTAGGACCGGTTTACCACAACCGAGTCTCAAGATCGGACCTTGTCCACTTTCATTTTTGCGGAGTCCAGAGATCGCGTAGACTCCACCTGTTGTTTGTGGTCGGAAGGTAAACCGGGCGAGGTCACCTTTGTTCGGCCGAGAGAGGATGTCGCTCCAGCCTCCTTACATGAAGCTCCCACGTATATCGCCAGCCATCGGGTGGTGCGAGCAGATTCCGCGGGGCGGGCGTTGTGACCTGTTGAGCCGACCTCGAATGGCCTCCACGAAAGTCAGGGGCTTGCCTTTATGGTCGGCCGGGGAGACGAATATCGTGCTCGCGAGCTCCAGGCCCACTGGCTATATGTCCGATGACTGTTTTGAAGACTTGTCTCAAGGGTAAGTCGGTCAAGACTGGACTAAATAGCTGGAAGTAGGGTGGGCGCCGCTTAGCTCACTAGGGCCGACTTTGCATCGACTGGTATACCTTGTCTCGGTCCTTGAGAGCTAGGCGATGAAGTAGACGGGGAGTTGTCGTCGACCTCATCCCGACCAATACCACTGATTGCCTCGTCCGGCGCCACAAAGAGAGAGCTCGCCTTCTGGCCACGGGTGGGCGGTCCAGATACTCTTTAGCGCATGGCTGACCGTGTTCCTCCCGCCGCGAGTCCGAGCTTTCTCAGATCTTGAAGAAGGAAGCTGCTCGGCACCGAGATAGAATCATTGAGGCGGGACACCCAGTAGTTTGTGGATCTCCTGATGGTCTTTGGCACTGCATGTCAAGCAATCCGCACCTTAGTGGGGTTTTTCGCACCTTCGAGAAACCCAAGATCCTAGGAATTCCCTTCACCATGAATGTACACTTGGATCGAGTTTGAGGTGCACGACCGAGGAGCTGAGAATAGTCCCGAGGTCGGCGCAGCCTCCGCTTTTGACTCTTGACCACGATGTCGCCGACGAGACCTCGACGATCCGCCCGATGTGATCCTTGAATATGGCGCCCATCATTCTTGATAGGTAGCCCGGCGTTCGCGAATGGCATCTTCCTGAAAAGACAGAAGTCGGTGATGAATTGTTTGTGGCCCTCGGCTCATTAGGACTTGGTGGTACCTTTGTATAGATCTAAGGCGAAGTCTCATGGCCCCGGTCTTCCACCTTCTTGTCAATGTTGGGTAGTCTTGGCGGTGTTTGTTGAGGTCGGTGTAATCGACACATGCTCCATCCCTCCCGGTTTTGAACCACGACCGGATTACCCATCCGTCGGGTGACTTCAACAAGATCTTGGCTTCGGTCGAGTCACCCGCTCTTATGACCTTGTTAGCCTCGCCGCAAACACCCTCTTCTTTGCCGGACCTGGTTTGTAGCGGGTCGATATTGAGGCGACGAGTTATGAGCTCGGGTGACACTCGGTCATGTCGAGTGGGGACCACGTGAACACGCCCTCGTATTCCTTCGTGCTGCATGACACGCGAATGTCATTGGCCTGGCCGACCTTGATAACTTTGGAGGGTCGCCGTCGATAACCGGAGGTCTCGGCGTCTCCGAGGTGGCGCCTCGAGATTACGTAATTGCTATGCCGCGAGGCTACATCTGGGTTGAGACTCGAGGCACTCTTTAGCCGCCGCTTGGTCACCCCTGATGCTTAGCACTCAGCGGGGGTATCTTGACGGAGGTGGTATACCGGAAGCGGCTTGGTGGCATAGAGCCGCTCCCCGTGATGATGTTACGGGACCGAGTGGACGAGGAAAAATTGAATGGCCTTGGTGACCGACCGGGAGCTCGCCCCACGATAATCGGAAGGGTAATGGTACCTGGTTGAACCGCCCAAGTGAAGCTCCGCAACGGCAGTGCGGATGTACGAATTCTCCGACCTCAGTTTATCAACACCGAAGATATCGACGGAGGCATCGGCGTCGATGTAGACCCGTGACGTTTTGTTGCCCACCAAGGCTTGATTGTGATGGCGTCTTGGGGGGCATGATTTGGGTACGGGTCATCTTTGGAGAACACGATGTCCTCACCATCCCGGAGTCGCTGTTCTTGCTCCTGGTCGCCTCCGAGCTTCATTCTTTAACGACGACTCTGCTTCATACGGGAGCCCTGTAATGGCATAGACCGCCCATAGCGTGGGACCTTCGCCTCTCGCTTCTTGCTGGGTCCAAGGTCGGCCCGCATTGCCACCGTTATTCTTCCCCGTCCGCCTCTACGCGAGGTACTTCGAGGCTCCCCCGCGAGCCTCGCTCTGCGAGCCTGGTTCTCGCATCCTCGGTCGTGACCATACCCCGTGATAGTCACAAGACTCGCTGACCTCTTCTGATCCTCATTTCATATGAGGGGCTTGGGAAGAGCTGGGGAGCTCGAATATCTCCGATCTCGATTTGAGCAGATGAGGTGCTGCCTGGGGAGGCCCAGTCGAGCCGACTCCAGGGCCTTCCGATTCTCTCGAGGCACTGCTTAGTGCCTCGACCCGGTCGTCAAGCTTCTTTTTGATCCATTGCTCGTCCAGGTCTCCCTCTTCTTCGGTCCGATTCGTCTCCTTTGACGAAGTTGTCCACCGTGTTCCAAAGTTTGCTCGCCTTTGGTTTTTCCTCGTGATTTCTTTGTTCGGCGCTGGGTCGGATCCCGCTCTTGAACGCGTTGATGATGTAGAGATCATTCTTCGTCAATTTTGAGCGACTTTTGATGAACCTTGAGACAAGTTCGACATCGTCTCATCCCGCCTCGGCGGATTGTGAGCAGATCGGAGGAGGGCTGCTGAGGTGGCATCTTCTGATAGAAGCGCCATTTGAACTGATCCATGAGGTCCTGGAAGCAGTGTATACTGTTCTGGCGGAGCGAGGTGAACCGGTCGGGCGTTGAGATCGGCACCTCCGGAAGATTTTACACATGTGAAAGTCCTCCATCCCTTGATTCGCCATGTTGGTGGTGTGGCGAAAAAGTCGGAGGGTCCCTAGGCCATCGTGGCGCAATATTGGGTGCCCGTATCGGGCAGGCGGGCGTGTCTAGAATTTCCCTGGAGAAAGGGGAGATAATTCTCCCGTACCGGTCGAACCCCGGGAGATCGTTGCCATCTCTTTCTGGAGGGGTGGGAGACCGATAGCGGCGCCTATCGTCCCTCCGAGGGGGAGTTCGACTCCGCCTTTCTTCTCTCCTGTTTTGCTCGGCTCTCTGGTCGGCATGACGAGGTGGAGAGCGGCTCCGCGAATGGCGCGGGGGCGAATGGTGGTGGCGGCTCGGCCGCGGTGAGCGGCTCCGGACGTCGCGGTGCGGTGCACGTTCTCGGCTATCACGCCGAGGTGGGCGCTGGCCGTTTCGGAGGGGGGAACGACCTCGGGCGGCCGTGGTAGTCAGTTCGGGGGCCCTTGAGGCCCACTTTTGTCCTCCTCGATCGAGGAAGCTTTGGAATTGGCCAAGGTTGGCGTTGAGGAATTCGGTCACGCCGGCCGAGGCCCGTGGGACGAATGAACTGCTTGTTCGTCCCTCGTTGAGGTCGGCGTCTCTTCGCTGGGGAGGCGGTCCCGAGGTGTATGGGAACGCTTTCCATGTTGCCCTTTGAGTGTAACCGCTTGTGGCGCTCGCGATCTCCTTCCCGCTGACGAGTGACCACCGTCTTCCTCGCCGTGGGTTGTTGCCGGTCGACGGCGGTTGTGCGTGTTCTTGCCATTGAGTTGTAGAGGAAAACGAAGCTTTCTTGTTCAAAGTTTCCACAGACGGCGCCAATGATAAATCTAGAATATGTAGATATGCGAGATTTATGTAAAGCAGTAAAGAACACCAAGGCTTTTACGTGGTTCGATCGTTAATGAGATCTACGTCCACGGAGGAGTGATTCCTCAATACTTTCACTAAGTTTTGATTACAGTGAGTATAGCTAAAAGCTCTTAGTATTCAAGAAGTTGCTAACCTCTCTACCTTCAATCTAACTCCTATTTATACATGTTTGAGGGCTCTAAAGGCGTGCCCATTCCTCGCATTGGCGGGACTCTTCCCCGGCTTGTAGGGACTCTTCCTCTGCATCGCAGGACTGCCTCTTCAAGGCGCCACGTGTGGGTTTTGGGGTTGGTGGGCGGCCTGATTAGGGTTTAGAGGATGGGGTCTTGGCTTAACCGCATGGGCATCCATATTGCTAGGCCCACTCGTTTGGGCTCGCTAATGGGCACAGACGGTTGGGCCATATCCGTCACTATACAATCTGAAAATTTTCAGATTGTAGCCAATATCTTGAACTTTTATCATGTGTACATTAGAGAGATTTATATAATTTGCATTAGGTGGTATATCTGAAGTTAACACCATTCATCTACTATTTATTCATAATCAACGCAAAACCTAGCTAGCTATCTTAATAATTAATTTTATTGATTCATATAATAGATGACCTTACGTTATAAGATAATTAGACATTCAACCTAAATATAGTGGAAACACCTACTACGAAGTACGTAATTAATTGATGTAATGTGATCAATTGAAAACAAATATACATGTTAGATGATTATCCAACGAGAGCTTTTCTATATTAATTTTATATAAAATGTTTAAAATCCAACATTTTGCACTTAATACTATTTTTTATAGGTGAGTTAGTGCAACAAAGTTGTTTCACTAAACCTGATCTCTTTTTTAAAAATTATTTCTTTTGGAGAAATTAATAATGTCGATCAGTTAGCGAAACGAATCCTAATCTCCGCTTTTTTTCCTTTTAGTGAAATCACGTTGTCCTATTATTTGTCTCGCTCAAATAATCCAAATCGCGTGAATCGCTGATATTTTATGAAATTAGGTAGATATTTTTTCCATCTAAGTTTCAAAATTGCGTCTTTTTATATTTAGTTAAAAAAAAAACTTTTTTTCTTTGTAAGTTATTCTCTTTCTTCCCTCGTTCCAAACTCGTGACGAATCTCATTAATAAACTCATGAGCTAACTTGAAAACTTTAAAATTATTAATTTGATATTTTTATAAGTGTATTAGTTATTTAGCTAACTTTATCGATGCAAAATGTAATGAATTTGAGTAAATATATTATTTTAGTAGAAAATAATATCTGAAATTTCATTTTACTCCTACATATCGACCAAATTGTATGCAATTTGACTTAACGTGAATACTGCTCAGTGCTCAATATATATATTATTATAGCTGTCCGCACATTAATAAACAATCTCACACAAATATTTATCGTCTGCAGGAGATGCATGCATGCCACGTCAAGAATTCTCATTTTTATGTAAAGAAAGTTCTGATAATGTGTATTTATGGTGACATCTGTATATAATTATGAAAGAAATCCTGAACTGTGATTTTCCTATGTTAGAAGGATTTTGATCAATGATTATTATTTAAAGAAACAACCAAAGTTAATCATATTTCACTTATCCAAGTCAAAAGAATTATATTTCCTCATCCCCAAAATTTCATTCAAGAATTCTCTACGTGACAAAATCAGCAGGAACAATTACAAAATGTAACCTAATTATATGATAACATATATTTTGCAGCCTTGTATATAAATTGGATTATATATTAAGTAACATATCGATTTCAAGAATTATGTTTTAATCTTGAATTGACTAGACCGCGACCTATAATTAATTGGACTATAGTAAGTAAGTAATTATCACAGAATTTTGGTAAATTTATTTCATCTTACCAACGAAAAATCCATACATCACGCTTCTCGATTATAAATACCTTCTTCCTCGCATAATTAGAACCAAAATCTAATTCATTTGTCATTTCAAAAGAAAAAAAGTTCAAATTCAATTCAACATTGAGTCAAATTCAACAATGAATGCATCCGACGATGGAAACAACAACCCAATCCAACACAACCCTTCTGAAAACGAGCAACGTAAGAAAGGAAAAGGGCGACAGAAGATAACAATGGCGAAGATCGAGAACGAAACGAATCTCCAAGTAACCTTCTCGAAGCGGCGCGGCGGTGTGTTCAAGAAGGCGAGCGAGCTGAGCACGCTGTGCGGCGCAGAGAGCGCCGTCGTGGTCTTCTCCCCGGGCAACAAGCCCCACTCCTTTGGCCATCCCAACGTGGAAACCGTCGCCAACCGGTTCCTCCACGCCGGCGGCGGCGGCGTTCCGGGGAGAGCCAACGCCGCCGATCAGCTCATCATGGCTCACAGCGAGGCGGCCATGCACCAGCGCAACCAAGAGCTCGTAGGCACGGAGGCGGAGCTGGAGCGGGAGAAGCAGCGGAAGAAGGAGCTGGACGGGTTGGCAGCGCCCCAAAGCTGGAAGAGCTCGACTACGAGCAGCTTGATCGGCTGAGGAAGTCGGTGCTGGGGTTCAAGCGCGAGTTCGAAGCTGAGGTTAAGAATATTGGTGTGGATTCTTCGTCTGCGGTGCCTGTTTATGGTTGTGGCGGCGGCAACGCTGCGAGCTATGGGTACACGGTGCAGTACCCGCCGGTGCATGGGGAGGTATGGTGGCTTACAATTATGGAGATCCTTCTGCCGTTGTTCAATATGATGCCGCCACCGGAGCTCCGATGCGGAAGTCGACGGCGCCCTGACAGAAACCAATATCGAGGATTTGGCGGCAACTATCGCCGTCCTCAGTTTTAGGGTATTTGTGAAAGAAAGGTGGGCTCTCCAAGTATTCGGTTGATTAAAAAAATTCGATACTCAATTTGATAATAAATAAACTAAATTTGAGAATAAAAATACTCGATTTGATTTGATTCGATTACACTGCTATGGATAATCACTTCACTTTTGTTGTAGTTGGGAATATTTTATCATATTTGGATTCATAAAGAGTAGAGAAGGGATTGCTTCATCATCATATAATTTATATCCAAATTATCAATCCTTAAACCCCCCGTTGCTGTCAGAGCTAAAACATGTACATGTAATACGAGTGAATTAATAAAATAACCATTTTACTATTGTAAAGATAAAAATTGTTATTTTTGCAATTTTATTCTTATTATTATAATAATTTACAACCATATAGCTTTTTATACATCATATTTTGCCTACAATTCACAATCATGAAGCTTCTTATTTAGTTGTGACTTGATCATATTTTGTCTATAATTCACGATCAAAATACTTCTTAGTCATGAATTAAGAGTAAACAATACTGTAACTAAACCAAAAAGTGGCTATTTTTTATGGTTATAATAAAAAATAGGTATTAACTTTATCTATGCTCATGTATTAATTAATTTAAAATAAAAGGCAACTATCACTTAAAATTTAAATAAAAACTCGAGTGTCATCCCAGTTTTAAAAATGAATTATCCACACTGAATGCGTCTATACAACTCAAAATGGATAAGTTAATTGAGTTTACAACGAATATACTATAAACTATAAAGCCCGTAAGGGGAGGAACAAAGCGACAACGCTGCATGCCCCTTTGCCAGCTGAAATGGGCTTAAATGTGAATCTTGGGCCTATTTGTATGTCTAGTTTCATTGATCCATCTTTATAGCGACACTATCCAACGACTTAACACATTACAGCTTTGAGTCAATTCTTCAACACCAAATGGTTTGAGCTTCAGTTTCAACTTGATCTGGTTCTGTGCTTGTTTTTACTACAGCTGTCTTCAGTTCCTGTGCAGCTGTGCTTTACTTGTACCTGAAATTTAATCTGAATTTGAGCATTTAAGTCATGTCAAACATATGGATAATACCAAAATCTTATATTTTTAAGTTTGCTTGCACAATCATGACGCTGTTAGCTTAACTTGGAAGGATTATTTATCTCTTTTATCTATTCAGTATATAAATGATAAAAATGTATATACAAACTTAGCTCAATTGGTTAAAAGTTATCATATTTAGAGCAAAGACCTATGATCGAATCGTAACAGTCGCAGTGTTGAGTTTCAACCTCTTTAGGTGGCTTTTTGTAAGCATTATATATTAATCCTCTTAACTTCTTAATAGCTGAATTAATTTATTCTCTCACATTTTAAGTAACTTTGATGTGGGACTTCTTTAATAAACTTGACTTTTTGGATTAAGATATTATATATACAAATTATGAATTAGGAATCATCACTTCAATCAAAAGAGGATATAACAAATGGTCAAATCCGTAGCAATCTTGTCAAAATTGGTTGGACCGCACAATGCAGGAATTTTAAAATTTCAACATATTCTCATCGGGTAAAAGATTCTAACATGCCAGTGTCATTGGAAACTTTACACGAATTTGCTTTATCTTGCGTTTTTGTTAGTACACGTTTTAAGAAAATAATTAGTAGATATTTTTTAAATTGATAAAATGAGAATTTTAAGGATAAATATATAGAATTAAATAAAGTAGAATAATGTACTAAAATGGAGTGAGATACTTTTTATGGATGTCCAAAATAAAAATTATATGATACTTTCGTGGACGGGGTGAGTAAGTTGTATTTATACATGAGTGGACTTGGTCCAATTACACGTCACTAAATTTAAATTGAGAAAATAAAATAAAAAATAAAGAACGCCTGAATATTTACACATAATTTCATTAAAATGTCCAAGTATCGAGACATAAACGGATATATTTCAACATTAATATTTCCTCTTCCTCTTCTTCTTGTTTCTTGTTTCTTTTCTTTTTTCATGTTGCACTATATAATAACATTCAATAAAAGTCGACAATAATCATTATCAAATGTTGTTCTATTATTAATGAAAATTACTGTTTAATCATAGAGTAGAGTGTTTTGCATTTTCATTTCAAAAGTCAAGAGCCCTAGGAAATAAAGTTTATTGTGATAAGATATCATTATTAAATACTTCTCTGAATGTGAACATTATTTTTTTCAAAGCATTTCTTTTTCTTGTTATCTCCTAATTGTGCATACTTTTATCATTTTATCTAGTCACATTCAGACACAAATATAAAATTTAAGAAAATTTAATAATGTAGCTAAAAATCAATTCTATCGGCCAAAAGAAGGGATAAAAATAAGATGCATACATTGTTTCTTTTATTCTATACGAAATTCACAAGTCACCAAAAGGGAAAATGGATTCCGATGAATTATTGCCTTTTAATGTGACATATTCCATTACTTCCATAGATGATCAATATGTGATGATACTAAGTGTTTATATAGGGAAAATATATATTCTAATATTTGACAATCTTCATTTTTAAACCTTTAGGATTACCATACATCATTCATCTATGTACGCCACATCCGGTGTGATACAAATGGACAATAGAGGATCTTAATGAGAGAGAATGATGGAGAATGGATATATGGATGGTCTTTTCTATAGGGGCGAGTTATGATTTTATTTGATAAAATTAAATCCAACTCGAGTTTTAAATATATTATGAGATTTTTTTAAGGAACTAAACTTCTAATTTCAATATGGAGAATTCAATAATATGGTAACACTAAAATATACTCTATCTGTCTCATTCTAGGTGGTTCGTATTTCTTTTTTGATTGTCCCATTCTAAGTTGCTCTTACCCAAAAATAAATCATTTTTACACATAAAAGTACATCAAATTTCTTAGTCACACTATTTTAACACAAAATATAATTATTCTTACTTTATGTGTCAAAAAACAATGAATCGTTTTGAGTGGGATGGATGGAATAATATATATATAAGCTGATTGTAGTTAATGATCTCAGGATGGAGTTAAGATACTTGAATATATAATACTCCCTCTATTCCCAAAATGTATTCCTAATTTTCATTAATTAATTTTACCACTCATTGTCCACCACTCATTAATTTAACATTATATTAATGTGGAACACTTACTCCACTCACAAAATACTCAATAGTTTTTATTAAAATTTACATCAAAAATTTCCAATAATATATTTTGGGGACAGAGGGAGTAATATTATACATCTAATTCCATTTTGATATTTCTTCAACCAATCAAATCATAAAAAACCTTAACTAATATGTGATCCGAATTAAAAATATTGGTATAGGACCACATTTATCTTGCGTACGAAACAAAATCAACCCATATTATATAAGATCATCTCACACCTCCAATCCTCAGAAATCACAATGATATAGCTATTCAAGTAAGCACAGATTTAAGAACTCTTTTAAGAATTAGGTAACAAAAACTTAATTAAATACAGTTGTGGATTGCTGCCTTTATAAAACTTTATAAATAGGATATAAATAAAACGAAAAATGTGCGTTCTTGCTCTAAAGGATGAAAGTGATGGCTGAAAAGAGTTCAATGTTTGCCAGCAAAGCCAATCATAAGAAGTTTGGTTGATTCGATACTTCATTCTATATATCCTTATTTTGATCATGTGATAATAAAAGAAAAATAAATGGGCATCACATACATGTAACGCGACCTACAATACCCACACAATATCTGTGTGTATGTATATATATTAGAATAATCAAATTTCGACTTTTGGCGATTCATTTTACAACTCCAACAAACTCAAACTAAAATTACAACTACTTGGACTTATTAATTTGATTATGTCCACATTTAAATTTTAAAGCACAAAAATCTATAGATCCTTATACTTTCAATTTTTATTTCAATAGGTCTTTATATAAAATTTGTAATTTAACAGAACCTTCTATTTTTATATTTCACCTCATTAAGTTCATTTTTAACAGATTTAATTAAATCTTAAATTTCCCATTACTTAAAATCCACGTAGTTTATTTAATTATATTCCATGTCAGATTATAATTGAGAATTTGATACACAACCCCAAGTAATTTACCCTACGGTAAAGACCACAGTCTATTTTTTCTTTCTCACCTTTTCTACAGTTTCTCATTCTCGCTTCTGCATCACACGTATTTTCTCAAATATATTTTTTCCAGTTTGTCCTTTGTAATCGTCGACAATGGATTTTGTGAAATTTGTATTTCACTTTCTTGATTTTGTTAACTGACAAGAATTATAAGCGGAGAGAAATTTTGAATAATTCTATGCTCTTGCGGTATGTTGCTTTGTGCGCAGTAGAATTATAACATGAGAGAAATTTTTAATTTCCTTAGTCTTGATAATTGCTGAGAAATTTCATTAAAGTCGATAAAGTTTGCAGGTATTATATACAGAATTTCTCCTTGTATCTAAGTTACTTTTGCTTTTTGGTCTTTTCGTAATCTGCAAATGTAGTTTCTCATCAAAATGTTAATTCAATTTCATACTTCGCTCTATATTGTGCATTTTTTATTACTTTTATGTGTGTATATATAATTGAAGATAAAGCGAGAATTGATAATTTAATTAGACTTGTATTTGTGTTAACTCATTCTTGGGTTGGACATTAGTGAACCCATTGATCAGATTATTTGTCTAATAGCTTTGGATAGTTTTGCTTTCTGATTTTGATAGAATATATGTGAAGATTGAAATATATTGATAGAATATATATCATATCCGGAGATTATGTCTTATATAAAAGATGACTTGAAATATGAATTGAAGTCGATTGCTAGGTTATATTATCACAAGCAAGGTAATTTTGTATTAGTACAAGACAACCATACTATCCTAAGCATTGTCAGTGCGTTACATAGGGGCAAAGTTGGAGTTTTATGTTGACCACAATTGTTTTGAAAAACATGCCACTTTTTTTATGCAAAGAGAAGAGATTGAAGTAGAGGATATCAATCAAGGTGTAGAGAATGCATTTGACGAAGCTGCTCGAGAATCACACATTGATGACAAGGTAGGCTGTAACCACGATTTACAAATTATGGTGCATGAGGGTAGGGATAATATAATTCAAGATGGACTTCAGCATCAAACTTTTGATAATCTCAATGTTGATATAAATTTCTTGACTGATGATGATGATGATGAACTGCAATAGTCTAGGAAAAATATTAGAGCTTTTAAGAAGATCACATATGAGACTAATGGTGAAGATCATAGTCAGTGTGATGATGAGATGGATGCATATACAGATGAGATTATGTTAGATGCAGAGGATGATGAGGTATATATCTCTAGTTTAGAAAGTGGTAACGAGTAACGACTCTACTGGGAGTTTTTACTATGACAATGATAAGTAATTGTAGCTTAATTTTACAGTGAGATGGACGAGGAGTGTGGAGATCATGCACTTAGAGGGTGTTTGGTTAAGCTTATAAGCTCTTCAAAACAGTTTACAAGTTATTTAGGAGCATATAAGCTCATGCCAAGTGTTTGACAAAATAAGCTCCTAAACAGCTTATAAGCTATGAAAATAAGTTCCAATAGCTTATAAGATCCCCTAAAAATAAGCAGCTCAACTCCAACTTATTTTTTAATAAGCTTATAAGTAACAATGAATTTACCAAAATAATCTTATCATGGTTTATTATTTTTTACTTATACATTATCAACTTCACGTCTCATCAATTTTCTCTCTCTAACTATGATTTTCTCTCTTTAACTCACTATTCTTTCTCTAGGTTATAAGTTCAAGTATCAACCACTTTTACAATTTATAAGTTCTTCAAACATTATGTCTTATTAGTTCTTGAAATATCTTATAAGTTCTTTTGCAACTTATAACCTCTTTAAAATAAGTTTAGTCAAACACCCACTTAGAAGACCAAGTGAACTGCTGCAATTTAACGCTACAACACTGATACCTATATTTTGTTGTGGCATGGTATTCCAAAATGTTCAAGAGTTTCGAGATGCCCTTGCATAGGAATTATTATGTTAGGCGATTATTAAAAATTATACTTCAATTTCCAAGTTAGGAATTGAACTTCAATTTTTAAGGCGATTATTAAAAATTATAACGTCGCCATTTCAATTTTATTTTTGAATGAGAAAATTTAAAAGAGAGTGAACGAATACAGAATCAGAGTCCAGACAGATAAATTATACTGTGATAATTGTCTCATCGCATCGAATCTCCAAAATATGTCAACTTTTTCCTAAATCCCTCTACTTTTGGAGATAACTTACCATCATCTCTTCTTTACACCCTTTTTCTCTAACATGTACCTCATGAGACTTCTCAACAACACTTAACAATTTATCTCTTTCTAACATTACATTTCTCACTTTCTAATGTCAAATTTGTTCAGGAGAAAGGAAGAGCATAGCTCTCAATCATAAGTAAGTTCCTTATCAATGTTCCCTTCATTATAAGTTCATGCTTTAATTGTAAACCACCAAGCATTCAGCTATATTTCTTGATTTCCAGTAACCAATTCTCATCTCGGCAACTTCCAGAGTAACAATAAGGTTTCATACATGAACTCAAACCACTTTTGTTTAATTTCTCATGCCATTACTTTACAGGAGTACATATAAACGAATAAACATACATACAAGATACATCATGTTTTAGGAAGAATTATCATAACAAACTACGCTGCCTTGAGACGCAAATATAGAACTCATCTCACATAAGATTCATTGTTGCTCTAATACAAACCCTGCCACATAATACAAATTTACAACCAGTATACAACCAGAGATCGAAATAAAAACAGAACCCTAAGAACATAAGAGACTGAACCTTGTTATTGTAGTGTTTGGACCGAGCCATTTAAGGCTCGGGCATTAATCAGAAAATAGCGGGGGTCAATGGCGATGATCGTCTACATTAGAGGCAGTGCGGCACAACGAGGACCGAGGACGGAGACGCGTCGTGGTGGGGGAATAAGGGCTCGATTGGGCTTTCGGGCCGGAGCAGAGACGACGTAGAAGGCTTCGGGCTGGAGCACGGCTGCACACGACGGCGATACAGAGACAACGATGGTGGCGGTGCCAGAATCGATGGCGGCAAGGTACGACTGCTGTCCGAATGAGGAGGTAAAGGCAGTGACAGCGGCAATCAGAATAGAGGTTACCCGGTCCAACAACAATTGGAACAAGCAGAGACAACAATGACTCTTTTTGCGTGCTGCTGAGGTCACGGGTCGGCGGTTTGTGACGCAGCTATTTATTTGCGACGACATATGGCCATCTCCAATACTCAACATTAAACTCAACTTTATTTTGTGGTAATTGTCACATCAAACAAGAATTCATCTCCAACACATAAACTCAAATTTTAACTCAAAGAATATTCTCTATATATTTATTCTCATACCACTTTTTATACTTTTGCAAAATAAACCTTTCAAAACTTATAAATTATAATAAATCAATAATTAATATTATTATTTATTATCTATGAGTTAATAATTACTATATAAATATTTTAAAATTATAAATTAGAATAAGTTAAATAATTAAAGTTTAATCTTTTTTAGAATAAAAATGAAACAAGATTATAAGAATATAAAAAAAAAAACAATACTATCAACATTTTAATGTAACATAATTCAAAAAAAAGAAAAAGAAAAAGAAACAACAGCAACTCAAACGTGAATTACCATTTAATGGGTTAATCCATTTAATTAGCTTTAAGGTAAACAACTATTTAATATATGCAATCTCTATAAAGCCCAAGAAAAGCCCAAACTAATTAATATAAAATTACCCTAATTAGCATTAATTGTCTTCTTCTTCTCCATTTTGTTTCCAGCGACTCCTACAGTTGTTCTTTCTTCTCTATAATTTTTTTCTGATACACAAAATAAATTATCAATATGTAAAAGGATTATTTTGCAATATCATCAACATAAAAAAGTGATTTGAGTTTAGAGAAGAGAGAAACTTCATCATAACTCATTTTGAGTTTGAATTTGCAGGTATGTTGGAGATAGATATTGATTGCAAAATAAGTTTTAAAGTTGGGTTGGAGATGGCCTAAGGCAAATCGAAGGGAAAGGGTTTCAATTCTGTTCAAGTTTTAGATTTTAGGTGTGTGCGTGTGAATGTGATTAGAGAGAGAGAGAGAAGAGACGAGAAAGAGATGAAAAGGAATAGCGGTGATGACGACGTGACCTACTGGGGATGGATGTGGCGATTCCATCAAGAAAGAGAGACGAGGTGCACTTTGTGTGTGGTTGTGTGTCTGTTAGCGAGAGAACAGAGAGAGAAGGGATGGAAGATGGGGTGGCCACGGCGGCCCAGGTCACCGATGACGATGAGACCGTTCGTCGGAGATGAGGGAAGCAGCGGTGCATGAGGTGGGATGAGAGATATCGTGTGTGTGTCGAGAGTGTGAGGCGAGAGATTAGGGGTAGGAGTAGAGGCTCGGGTTTAAATTTTATTTGATGTTGGGCTTAGTTTTATTTTTAAATGTTTGTGTCTGAGGAATTAAAATGGTTATGAATCGATTTATGTTTTTTTTTAATTACAAAATGGGCCGAGAATTGTACTAAGTTGAGTTGGAATTAATTAATGTTTAGGATCCAATTAAATTAAATTAAGAATTGAGCTAATTTTTATATTAAATTAAATATAAGGTTTAATTCTAGTAATTAAATTTTGAGATTAATTCTCAATTAACTAACTAATAATCTAAGTACAAATTATTTAGGTTGGGTTAATTAGATTCATTAGATTGAAATTGATAAATTAATTATTCAATAGAATGGACTTTAAGCTAATTGTTACTTAAGCGTAATTAGAAATTAATCTTAATTAGTGGATGATTAATTTTATTAATTAATCAAATGTTATTAGACTTTTAATTTGATTCATTTAATTAACTTTTAATACTTTTAATTGTGTATTTACTTAATTAAATAAGATATTTTTAAATGAGTCGATTATGCCAAATAGATGCTTGGGAGCTTAATTATGTCAAGATTTTGGGGGTCAGAATATGAACTCATGATATTTTTGATAGTTGGCAGTTTAAATAAATATTTATGATGTTCGAAACATTTATAAAAAACGAGTATAGTATCAACAAACACAACACACACACATTGCTATATTTGATTTGCACTAGGTAATCAACTTTACCCAATTATAATTAATTATAGTTTCGGTTTTGGAGTCATGTTTATCCAATTATAATTAAGTATATTGATATTGCGAGAATTCACTGTTGCTATAATTGATTTGCACTAGCTAAATCACCACTCTTGTACAATAACTTACAAATCACACGATAAAAATAAAATACACTTAAAAAATCAAATATGAAATTTGTCAAATTCAAACTTAAAATCTAACAATTCTACCATTAAACAATTCCGAAAGAGACAATATCGACACATCTTGATATGTCATTCTAGTATATATATATATATGCACACACAAGTTTGGAAGCAAAACAAGACCTAAAATGGGATAATAAGTTGAAGCAAAACAAAAAGAATAATGAAAAAAGAAAAGAAAATAGAAGCTGGCGCCTGGCAGGGTAGATTGGAAAGTGTGGGTGGGATTTGCCCAACTCAACCAAGCAAAATGGGACATAATTGGAAAGCAACCCCAACACTCAGTAGATATGTGTTGTCGATCGCCGCAATTCCAGCTCATCCATTCATCTACTTCCCACATCACCACTTATTTTGCATTTTTCATTTTTCATTTTGATGTTCTTATATTGACATATCCTAGCTATCTCCATATAACAATGTTATTAATGAATATAAATTAATGTACTCACCATCTACCAAAATTATAAGTTAAATTATTATTTTATTTTATTTTTTGAATTTATTTTATAATAAGGAAATTTACAATTACCAACAAAATATGTGCAAAGGTAAACTCTAATGCTTGCGTTGCGCTATCCAAAAGATAACCGCAGTACGTGAATTTTGTGATAGGATCTTAAAAGTGACAATTCATAACGCGTTATGATGTAAGAGGATATGATGCGTGAGCGTGTATATAAAACAACAACAAAAATCATAATTTTTTGGGGGGCTTGAGATGGCCAGGCCAAAGCAAAAAATATTTAGTCACTGTTTGCTTATTCGACTTTGTTTGTCTCGATGAAATGAAAGCATGAATTTCCCAACACTACACCACTTGGCCAATCGCTGGAGGCTTCCATCATCAATAAACACACATTATATGATAATATATATTGGATAAATATTAGTTAATGTCTTAATTTAATAATATTATTATTTTAAGTCATAACATTTCAAAAAAATTATTAATATCCTTCAGATGGAATTCATGCGTTCATTGCGATGCATTGACTTTTAAACGCAATGAGATTCCATTGATGCAGAGCCAATTCAAATAGACTTATTGGAGGGTCCCATTGGCGTGCATCCAATAGGAATTGAACCTACGAATTTGCCAATTATGAGTTGAGCGCTTTAACCATTCAGCCATGGATGTTTAGCGGGGATCCTCGTACATTATGAATAACCAAATTCCAATTGAAATGAAATCTTTAGGATAAATCAATACAATTTAGGAGGAATCAATGAAAGGACATCAATTATTCCGACCACATCAGTGATCAGATGACAACAAGGCGCTTACTGTTGGAATGCCCTTTAAATCTAGAATACATTGGGCTTTGGGTTCGTGTAATTTGATAATATTTTCAAGTGTAATTTTGACAATGAACAAATTCTATCATGTTAAAGTTTCAGACATGATTTTGTCGTTGATTCGTGCCCTAAGTGGCGGCAGCCTTGAGAAATGACATCATCTGGCCATTTCCACGTTTTTTCTTTACCTATGTGGTAGTCATACATGGCTCTCCGATTATCCACATACATAGATGAATAGCCAAATTCCACTAGAATGACATTAATAGAATTTTTTTTGAAACCTTTAGGAATTATATAACAATATGTTTAGATTGGAACGTTGTCTAAAAAGTCGCAAAACATCAGGATATAAACTTATATTTACTCATATAATAGACATACATATATATAGGAGAAGGTTCACATGCGAACCTTTTTATCGCAAGAATTATGAGATCATTGCACTGAACGCATAAAGTTAATGCATTATAATGTTAATATTATTATCATAGTACGTGAACCTTATAAGTTTAGTGTAGTATTTTCACAATTCTCAAAATATTTCTTTGATTTGAATCTCTCAGTATATGAAATAATTTGGAAACTAAAAGATTCACCCTAATGATATTGAGGTTTATTAAGAGGTCAAGGATATTTTTACTCTCATGGAAGAATAATACTTGAAATTTTATTTTCTCATTTTCATAGTTTGACAACTAATATCATATTTTGTTTTTTATAATAATAATAATTATTTCATTTTTAGATTTGTTTTTTAAACAAACAAACTTTCATCACTAATTAGGAAGATCACTAGCAAGTTAGGAATAATGTAGATACCAAAGTGGAAAGCTATATTTTTACACAATTATCTCTTGCAAATTAACAGCAAGCTAAAAAAGTTCATGAAGTGTTAAATGTACACTATGAAGCATGACTAATACTATGGATGTATAAACATTGCTTATAAGGCCAGTCCGAATAATGATTTATGCGCAGATCGATTCACTTAGATATAAAAAAGAAAAGAACAGACGAAATTTAATAATGAAGACTTAAGATTGGAACCTTGTTAAGTTTCTTTTAATCAATGTTTCTGATAGGATACGGCCCAACTACCAGGCCCAAGCATCAGGCCCAATACAAGTAACCCTGACGTCAAGCTCGGCCTGGACAAGTTCGGCCCAAGAAGACTTCCATCAACCAGTGGGAACGCAGAAGGCTCGGCCATATCTAAAAGAATCCTAATTCAAGAAGGGATAGGATCTCGAATCCTAGTTAGAGAAGACTTTGGATTCGAGATCTAGGTCAATACATTGTGTATAAATAGAGGCTAGATTAGACGAAATAGATCATTCACTCTCCTTGTAATCGCTTCTTACACTCTCAATACACATCCTCTCTCTCTTGCCCCGTGGACGTAGATCTTATTCACAGATCGAACCACGTAAATCTTTGGTGTTCTTGCGCATTTATTTCCCTTACGAAATTAAGATCGATCATCGGCGCCTGTCATGGAAGCGAAATTTTGTGTTTCGATCAACCACCGCTTTACGTGGAAATAATCATGACCGGTACACCGAAGCCATGCATCGGGACCGTCGCGCAACAACAACGCCGACGGCGAAGGAACGCCGAGCTCACTCGGGAAGAGCCCAATCGGAGAAGAAACCCCGAAGGCATATCCAAAGTCTCGACGAGCACGGACACCCCGCCGCGGAGGCGGTTATCATAGCGAAGGAAATCGTAGCAATAATCCGTGGGAACATCCGCTCAAGTAAACCTCGACGACGCCGTCGAGGGATTTCTCGAGAAAATAAGGAGAGCTTTCTCCAAGACCTCGGTGACACAAGGTCGACCACGTCTGAAGAACGGAACACCAAGCCTCATCTAGATACGAGGCATCACAACGAGGTCGGGGCCCAAACCGACCGCGCGCGAACGAGCAGCGGAGAGACGTCGTGATCGCCGCGAAGCCGACCTCGATCGCGAATAAATCCATCCAATAACTCGCCCGATCTCCGGGGGACGAGCAGCGAGAAAAACATCGGGGCCGCCGAAGTCGGTCCGAGTCACCTAAACGAGTTCGATCGTCGAACTCCGTCCCGATCTCGAGGGCGGCTTCGATGGATACGGAAGATAGTCACCCGTTCTCAAATAGAATACTCAACACTTCTCCCGGATAAATACCGGGTACCAAGCATCGCCCCTATGACGGTGAGGATCCACGAACTTCCTCTCGCAGCTCCAATACAACATGATCAACCAACGTCTCACCGGTTCATATGTAAACTCTTCCGGAGTTACTCGTCGACAACGCCCGCGGTGGTTCGACAGTCTACCTACGGAAGCATCGACTCTATCGCGACGATGGCGGCCTTCCATCAAGGTTCTTCCAAAAAGTCAGCGTCGTGGCCATCGCACACACTCCTCACCATAAGGCAAAGCCGTAATGAGTCCATCGGTGACTTCATGACAAGGTTTAACAAGGAGTGTTTAAAGGTCGAAGACGTGAGCGACTGTTGGTCATCTCGGCCTTCAAAACGGCATCTTGCCGGGCGCCTTATACCGAGATCGTCAATACGAACCCGTCTCGCACCAGCAGGTATGGCGCATAGCCAACCGGTTCGCCAAAGCGGACGAGGCGACAAGAGAAAGCGCGAAGCGACAAGGCAGGACCCCGGAAAAGGAAGAAGAGACGAAGGAAGGAAGATCGGAACCAGGCGGCGGCGCTTGAAAGATTACATCGCCAGATAAGATCGAGCTCGGTCGCGCGGCGCCTGGGCGACCTCAATACACCCGTTACGGCCGAGGCGTAAATCTCGCTCCATATGAACACGCTCGAGAAGCCTCGACCGATGGCGGGAGGAAGAGGTGCGGACCTATGGATAACATCTTGCTCATTCCATGAGGATTACGGCACGACATCGAAGAGTGCAAAGAGCTCATGGGTGAAATAGAGATGCTAGTTCGGACGGATCCTCAAGAAATACCGAGGACAGTCGCCAAGCCGACCAAAGTCAAAAAGAAAAAAGGAGGAAGAGGGGAAATTGTGCCCCCTACAAAAAAACAAAGCGCAGCACCGACGAGGAAGGAGATGACGAGCCCCAATATGATGGGGTGATCTCCACTATTACGGGGCTCCCCCGTGGAGTCACAAAGTCCTCCCTGAAGGCCGATGCCCGAAGTCCTAGAACCGAGCGAACCTACCAATAAGAGGTTCAGAAAGGACGAGGCGATCACCTTCTCCGAAGACGACCCGTACCACGACGACCCCACCGTGATGCGTTGGTGATCCGGCGGTGGTCGCAAATAAGTTGGTGGCAGCGTTTACATTGACAACAAGGCGTCGGTGAGCATCCTTTTCAAGGAATGCTTTGACAAGCTAGGAGTAGAAGAAGCGCCTCGCGCAAGCCCTCCGCCACTCGAAGCTTCGTCCGAAGAAGACGCGCCGGAAGGAATAATCGAGCTACCCGTCACGGTGGGGAAGCACCAACGACCTCGACCAAGGTGGTGCAATTCTTCAGTAGTGAAGGCCCACTCGCCGTATAACATCATACTAGGCGAGATTGGCTGAATAAGTAAGGCGGTATGTTCAACGTACCACGGACGATAAAAATACCCACCACGAGGAACAGCCGTGATCCGAGGTGATCGAAAGCAAGCCAACGAATGTATGCAAGTTGCCTTTACGAGTGCCGGACCTCGGTCCAGCCCCATGGCATAGCAATTAAGGAAACCCAAGGAGTTGGAGTCGGGAAGTACATCGCCACCACGGCGGTCGGTGGAAGACGTCGCATTGTACAAAGATGAGCCATTGAAGGTCGTCCGTGTTGGTTTCACCACGGCACTGAAGTGAAGGATCGGATCATCCAACTCCTAAGGAATTCCGGACGTGTTTGCTTGGTCTCCTCGACATGACCGAGTCTCGCCGAGTATCATCACTCACCGCTCAACATCGACCGAACATAAAGCCGCCGGCGAAGCGAAAGAATCTTCGCAATTAACGGAACCAAGTCATTCATGACGAGATGAACCACCGTTAAAAGCACGCACATTGTTCGAGGTCAAATATCCGACACGGATAGCCAACCGGTGATGGTGAAGAAAGGAGGAGGGATGGCGAATGTGTATCGACTACACCGACCTCAATAAACATTGCCCAAAGGATTGCTATCCCTTCCCAACATTGACAAGAAGGTCGACGCGTTGGTCGGATCTGAAGTCTTGAGTTTCTTGGACTTATACAAAGGTATCACCAAGTCCCGATGGATGACGAAGACGCTGCCAAGACAAATTTTCATTACCGACTTGAGTCTTTGCATATAAAAGATGCCATTCGACCTTAAAAATGCAGGGCTACCTATCAAAGGATGGTGGACAAAATATTTCACCCTACATAGGTCGAATGTGGAGGTATCGTGAGCGACATCGTCGTCAAGAGCAGGAAGAAGCCGCATGTGTGACCGACCTCGGATCGTCCTCGGTCTTCTTCGGAAAATCAACCTAAAGTCAATCCCGAAATGCACGTTTGCGGTCCGGTGCGAAAAGTTCTTAGGGTGTTGGGTTTCACGAAGGGCTAAAAGCAAACCCGTCCAAGGTCCAAACCATTTTGGAAATGAAGATGCCAAAGACCATCCATGACGTACACAAGCTAACAGTCGCATAGCCGCCTTGAGCCGCTTTCAAAAGCCATGGATAAGCAGCTACCCTTCTTCAAGATACTCAAAAGCCCGAAATTCTCATGGGATGATGTACATAAGTCCGCCTTTGAAGATCTCAAGAGCTACCTGCCAAACTCCCACTCTATCCGTCCCGAAAGAGGAGAGGTCCTTTTCTCTACCTTGCCGCCTCGGACGAGTCTATAAGTGCGTCTTGAGTGCGGGAAGAAGGACGTCAACTCCCGGTATATTTTATCAGCCGAGCACTAAAAGGCCCGGAAACGAGGTATCAGCCCCTGGAGAAGCTTGCCTTAGCGTTGGTAAATGCCGCGAGGAGACTACGTCCATACTTCCATGCACATCGCATACAAGTCCTCACTGACTACCCACTTGGCAAGTATTGACGGCCCAAGCATCGGGGAGAATCGCGAAATGGGCAATCGAATCGGTGAGCACGATATATCCTACGCCCCGCTAGGCCATCAAAGGTCAAGCCCTAGCGGATTCCTTGCGAGGCTAACTTCGTCGAAAACCGAAGCCCACCGAGTCCGTAGACGACGATGCCAAAGCCGAACCCATGGTTGAAACACCGAGGAGTCTTGGCAACTCGTTGGCGAGACGGGCTTCGGGAAAACAGCAATGAGAGCGGTATCTTACTCCTAGCCGGACAACCAAGAGATCGCTTACTCACTTCGGTTCACATTCAAAATACGAACAACGTGGAGTACGAGCACCGATCGCGGGACTTCGCCTCGCTCAAAGTCTCCGATCTGAGCCGTGCAAGTTCACACGACTCTCAAGTCGTCGTAAGCCAAATGTTGGGAAAATACGAGGCAAAAGCGATAGAATGAAGAAGTATCTTGAAAAAGCAAAAAGCACGCAACGGACTTTCTCACACTTCGGATAGTTCGCATCCCAAGGGAGCAAAATAGCCGGTGACATCTTAAGTAAATTGGCCTCGTCATCAACGAGCCCGCCAGAGAGAAAGTCCAAAGCGAAGCATAGGCGATGCGAAGATGGAGCCGAGGTCAACGTAGTCTCGGATGAAGAACCCATTGGATGACTCTCATTCGAGAGTACACGGAGAAGGGCGAATCGCCCCATGACAAGCTTGGAGGCTAGGAGGATCTGAACAAGTCTGCGATATACAATTGAGCGGGGGTCCTATCTGAAAAGTCATATCTCCAACCTCTCTTAAGGTGCTTGGATCCCAACCGAGCTAATTACGTTCTGCAAGAAATACACGAAGGTTCGTGCGGAAGTCACATCGGACCCCGAGCCTTGTCAAAGAAAGTCATGCGATGGGGATACTATTGGCAACAATGTTCCAAGACTCGATGGACCTCGTAAAAATGTCCGGTGTCAAATCCATGGGAGCGCACCAAGGCTACCGCATGCCGACCTCACCTCCATACAGAGCCCTTGGCCGTTTATGCAATGGGGATCGACATTGTGGGCCCTTTTGTAAAGCACCGGGACGACTCCAATTTTTAATTGTTGCGATCGACTACTTCACGAAGTGGGTGGGCGAGCCCTCGCGAAAATCACAAGCAAGAACGCCTCAACTTCGTGCGGAAGAACATAGTGTGTCGACTCGGCATCCTCATATCCTCCTTTCGGATAACGGAACACAATTCACGGATAAGACATTCAAGGATTGGTGTCTGAGCTTGAGATCCAACAAAGTTCACCTCGGTGGCCACCCTCAAGCAAATGGTCGACCGAAGTTACCAGCAGACCATCGTGAAGGGTCTAAAACTCGTCTCGACCGAGCTAAAGGCCTCGGGTGGAAAATTTACCACAGGTCTTATGGTCGCATCGAACAACACCTCGGACCTCGAGCGGAGAAACACCCTACAGCTTTGGTGTATGGAACCGAGCGATGATCCTGCGAGATCGGAGTACCAAGTCCCGTCTGATTGACTTCTCCGTCAAGCAAATGGGGAAAATCTACGAGCTGATCTAGACCTACTCGAAGAAAGAGAGACCTCGCTACATCGAGGAAGCTCGGTACAAGCAACAAGTAGCTCAGTATTACAACCGCGTGTTAAAACCCGACAATTCCAAGTAGGCGACCTCGTACTCGAAATAATGAAGTCAAGAAAGCCGCAGCTCGGCAAGTTGGAAGCCACATGGGAAGGACCTTACCGGTCGACGAAGTCCTCGGAAAAGGAGCCTATAAGCTCGCTCAATTGTCCGGTGAGCAATTACCCAACGCATGGCACATCATTCATCCAAGAGATATTATGCATAAGTGTCGAGGGTCGGGTCTTGTTCGATCGTGTCTTTAAAGTCTGTTTAGAGTCCGAGTCTTATTTGGTGGTCGCGTCGTCTTTTATCAATAAAATATTATTTTTGCAAGTTCTACTCACACTAATGCATAATTAATCTTCACATTATTATTTACACTCTACGGAGGACAAATTCCCGACGGAGGTCGATTACATTTGTTTCATACGAATGTAAATTTAAGCGCGCATGCCTACATACGAGATCGACACCTTCGTTTATTTGAGCGTTCTCTCTATGTAGATGAAGGGACCACCCTCCCGATAACCTCGGCAAAAAGCAGAACCATTCCTACATACGAGATCAGATACCTTCGTTTATTTGAAGCGGTTCTCTATGTAGATGAAGGGACCACCCTCCCGATAACCTCGGCAAAAAGAACCATTCCTACATACGAGATCGATTACCTTCGTTCATTTCAAGCAATTCTCTCTATGTAGATGAAGGGACCACCCTCCCGACGACCTCGGCAAAAAGCAGAACCATTCCTACATACGAGATCAGATTACCTCGTCTATTTGAGCCGTTCTCTATGTAGATGAAGGGACCACCCTCCCGACGACCTCGGCAAAAGCGAACCCCTACCTTCAGACAGAACGATTTCGCCGTTTATTTCAGCGGAATTCCTACGAGACGAACTACCTTCGCATATTACTTTGTTCAATACAAAGTCAAAAGAAATCATTCTTATTAAATAAAAGATGTACGGGTTACATTTTACGAGGACGGAGCGGATCGGGAAAAGGCGAGCCAATCCCTAGAAAAATCGAATTCAGACTCATCTATACTAATCCTACCTCTACCTCGTCCTCGGTCTACATTATGGGCCCGGCCAGCGCGACCTCGGTCACTTGAAGATGCCGCTCTGCGAACTCGACCTCGGACACTCGAGGGCGCTTTGGTTTCGACGCCTTGAGGATCCACATCGTTCGAGGGCAATAGCACGCTCTCTTGCGCGCCACTCCGGATCGTCATAATTCGGTTAATTTATTCTAGGCGAGAAGCTCCGTGAAGAAGAGGCCTCCGCGTCCGTCGAAGCATTTCGTCGAGTTGTGGTTGTCGGCGATGATGACGCTTGTATATGCTCCCGAGCCTTTTTAATTGACGTCTCGCTCCGTGAATTGCCGGGAGGTCCGACCATATTCGGCCGGTACCCGCAACGGGCGGCGACCTCGACAACCTCGCTTCAACTTCCGGGATCGTCATCCCACCATTTCGGTGGATAACCTCCTCGTACTCGGCATGCTCCTCGGCTATCACCTGGCATTCTCCTTGGCGACCTCGAACGCCTCCTCCAATTCAAAAGGCGAGCACGGAGCTCGTCGCGGCTCTCTGGCGGCTCTATGTGACATCGACTCACGCACGTGACCAAGCTGCCTTTATATGGAGGAGTTCGACCTCTTTCAACTCAAGAGCCCGCGACGGTCTTTGATTCGATTCAACCAGGAGAAGCATCAAGCATTTCGGCGACAATGAATAAAAGATAAGTGTTTTCATATAAACTTGTGGTTCTATTAATATGCCCTTAGGCAGAAAAAGTGTAAATTTACATTAAAAAAAAAAAATAATAATAATAATAGGGGGGATCAACTGACCCCTCCAGAAGCTTCCGCCATGTCTACATCCGCCGCCTCCGAAGTCTGGATAGCCTCAGCCTCTTCCGCCTATTTTCGGCCCGTTCGGCCGGCCTCTTGGGAACCACCGAGTCTCGGCGCTTTGAAGCATCGTTGCCTCCCCACCCCTTTGCATGATCGGACAATAAAGCGTCGGTCGGGGATCCCGATCCACGGACGGTAGCGAGCAGACTCATGACAAAGAACCGAGGAGAGGCGAGGTTGCGGACGGAAGCTCCTTCAGGCGCGGACAAGCACATCAAAATAGGCCGTCTCGGACATTATCCTCGGTCTCCTCGTACCCATACTTGGCTTTGTCCAGTGCAGGTAGTCCTCGGCGACCTCTTGATTGCATCCGGGACGCGCTTATTAAGCACCTCGGCCGCGTCGAAAACCATCCGGGCTTCGCCGACATGAATGAGCCTCTCGCAAAAGCACGGCGTTTCTCCTGCGAGCTCGCCATGTCCGCCACCGACGGCGAACTGTTCCACCTCGGCCTTCATCAAGGCAACCTCGGCCTTGCGCCGCCTTGGCCTCCCGCCTCCTCCATACAATGCCTCCGCCGACTGCCTCCTTGCCGCTGCCTCGATGGCCGTCGCGTCCGCCGCTTCGTTTGACGAGGTCCCGAATCTTAGCCTCGACCTCGGATATTTCTTGAGCAAGGAGGTATTCTCCTCCACCTCCCGAGCATACCGGCCACCTCACAAATCTGCGAATGGCGCTTCTTCAAGTAATCCGATATAAGATCGGATACTTTTGACACCTCTCGCCACGTCCTCGACCCCATACAATATATACATCGGTCGGAAGAACACAATTTTATACTACTACACAAAGTATAAGGACAAGTACAAAACCTCGGGAAGAGACGGCAGGCGACTTGGAACCAATGATCTCAGACTCGGCCTCGGCGTGAACCGGGACTCAGGGATTACATGCTTCCGCCTCTTCAAGCGCTTGAGTGGCTGCGGTGAAGGGGATCTCGAAGGCTCCACACTCATTTCGGGCATGTCCTCGACATCCTTCAAGGTCAGAGACGGCGGCTCGGTCGCAGATCGGCTCGACCACGAGATCGGCTCCTTCCTTTCTTCTTTTTCCCTTAGAAGGTTCACTACCGAAATACATAGGTCGGATCAACACGTATAATCATGGAATAAAGAAAAAGAAGAAGAAGGGCCTCGCCTTCACCGACTCCACCTGGAGGTAGGATCATAAGGCTAAGCCCGCCGCAAGCTCGACCTCGGAGAAGACCTCGTCAACAAGGTCAATTTTGTCCAGCGCCTCCTCCAGGTCACCGAAGCCCTTGTCGACAAACACATCGGCGATCTTATCAGATCGCCATGGAAACTCCATATGTCCACAACCAAGCGGAAGAAGAACTTCTTCGCGGTTGGAGATCTTGATTTAATCTTTGCTTTGAATTTCCTACGGGTGATAGATAATACCACCACAGCCGCCTTCGATTCTGGCGAAGACAAGCCCCAAGGTCAAAGGAAAATTATGCTATAGGCATAGACACCTAGAGCGATCGTATCTTAGGAATGAGTTCGGCGAGTTGGGCGAGATATGCCAACATCTCTTGGAACTCAACGTATACATAAGGGTAAGGAAGGCGAAGACCAGCCGAGGCCGTCCTCATACACGGCAATAAAACCATCCGGAGGGCACAAGCCCTGTCCTCCTCGGACGGGGCAACGAACTCAATATTAGAAGAAATACTATATTGAAAACAGATATCCCTAATATCGAAATACCTAAGATTGAAGAAAAGAAGACACTTTACCGCAATCCCCACCGGGAATCGCGAGACTACACTCGAGAGAGGCATATGAATACGGTAAAAGCAGTGAGACACTAACGAATTAGGCAGGGAACAGACACGATTTGGCCTTTCGGCGACTCGTTATAAGAAAGTAGCCATTACTTACTTTTGTTTATCGATGAAGAAGACAAGAAGCTTCAAGTCGTCGATGGCGCAGAATAACTGCTTTCGCGAAGGCGAGGAGTTTTGAAAATCGAGAGAAATGTAGAAAGCGAAGTGATAAGAGATATTGCGTGTCGAGGAAGACATTCCCTAATATGCACTTTATCGGGAATCCAACCGCTGCGATTTAATGCGCATTAAATCGTATCCGCGTCGATGCTCGACAGCGGCGGAAAATCCGTCTTGACCTCGCTTAACGCCCGTCGAGCAAAGTCATTCGAAGACCCGGCATAACGATCGAAGGTGAGATCGATCGAAGACTTGACTCAACGCCTCGACGGTCAAGCCGACCAAAGACATCAACTTAACGCCTCGCCAAGTGAAGTCGGTCGAAGACTTGACTAACTCGCCGTCGGTGAAGCGGATCGAAAACCTCGACTGCGCCTCGTCGGGTTAAGCCGTAAGAAGACCTCGACCTAACGCCGCCGTCGGTGAAGCCATAACGCGTCGACGGATGAAGCCCGTCGAAGACCTTGGTGAACGCCTCCTTAGGTGAAGCCGGCCCGAAGACCTCGGTGAGCAACGCCGACGGTGAAGCCGGCGTGAAGACATCGCCTAACACCTTGTCGGGTGAAGCCATAACACCTCGGCAAGAGACACGCTAAACACACGTGTCTTGACGGACGCCTCTGCCAACCACGACATTTGATATCGACATATGAGGAATTGGCCTTGCGCCAAGTCGGGCTGAAAAGATGTCCACATATCGTTTGAACCCCACTACGTCATAAACAACCCCAAATCAGCCGACGACTCGCCTGCGTCTTTTGGGGGGTTCAATGATAGGATACGGCCCAACTACTGGGCCCAAGCATCGGGCCCAATCTGAGTAACCACGACGTCGAGCTCGGCTGGACAAGTTCGCCCAAGAAGACTTCCATCAACCGGTGGGAGCGCAGGCTCGGCCATATCTAAAAGAATCCTAATTCGAGAGGATAGGATCTCGAATCTAGTTAGAAGACTTGGATTCGAGATCAGGTCAATCATTGTGTATAAATAGAGGCTAGATTAGGCGAAATAGATCATTCACTCTCCTTAAATCGCTTCTACACTCTCAATACATCCTCTCTCTCTTGCCCGTGGGCGTAGATCTTATTCACGGATCGAACCACGTAAATCTTTGATGTTCTTGCGTATTTATTTCCCTTACGAAATTAAGATCGATCACTTTCCAAACTTGATCAAAATCAAAGATCTCTTCAATAAAGAGAATCTTTTGATTCTCAACTTTGCCATTTGAGCATAATTAATTTATCATCTTGGTGATTATAAAAGTAGAATACACAGTAAGTAGATAGGCACTAGGTATCCAAGTGAAAATGGCAGAGCGAAAAAGGAAAGAAATATCTGAGAGTAGGAGTCCAAATTGTTTTTGAAGACTAGCGTCCAATCGTAGTCGTTTTCGGAATACAATCCCATTGATCACATTATTCCTAGTCACCCTCCCCACAGGGGATAATTACACATAGAGCTAATGAAGTGGTCTTTTATAAATATAAATAATACTGTCAAATTACAAGTAATGGAAAATGATATATTTTTTAATATATATATATATATATATATATGGTTGGGTTAAAGTAATCCCCGCGATAAGATAGTATATAGTACCCAATCTAAACCATACATTTTGAATACGTGGACGTATCAAAATTTAACACGTGGAAGCCCATTTTTCGCTCAGGGGCAAAAATTGGAAGGTGTCCAGCGGACGTTGGGTGCCGGCCGACGCTGGGCAGAGGAGTCCGCGAACGTTGGGTATCCGCGGGCGCTGGGTTTGGAGCGCTGCATTCTTAATAACATGTTAATGCATTCAAAACAATATGACACTGCATTCAAAATAACATGATAATGCATCGCACCCAACCGGCACTGGGTGTGTGCCGGCGCTTGGTAGGAGCACTGGGTGCACGCCGACGCTAGTTAGGAGCGTTGGGTGTGCGCCGAAGCTAGGTAGGAGCGCTGAGTGCGTGTCGGCGCTAGGTTTGGGAAGAGCCACAACAAAACATAAATAATACATATGAAATAACATATCACTGCATTTAAAACAACTAAATACTGTATTTAAAATAACATAACACTTCATCACACTCAACCGACGTTGGATGTGTGCGGCGGGCTGTGTCTTGTGACGGCGTTGAAATCGTTCTGACGTCATTAAAATTGAAACTCATATGCGTGTTTGTGTTCAGTGAATACATTTTGTGTTCATTTGAATCGTAGTTCGATTCAACTATATGCATGGTTTATTTTGAAATCACATAACAAATCAATTACTAATCTACCCTTATTAATACAAATTAACGTGTAAAACTTTTAAAAATCGGTAGCGAATCTTGTGCGCGATTAATAGGATAGATGGATGAGATTGAGTATTATATATTATTTATGGGTTCAAGATTATTTGATCACTCCTATATATATATATATATATATATATATATATATATATATATATATATATATTAAATCTAGAGAGAAAGAAGAAAGAAAGAGTTTGCGTCAACTCAATCCCCCAGCGGAAAAACATTGGAAACCAATGACAAAACCAAGAGCCAGAAAACGACAAAATATAGTTGAAGTGATTGACAGAGGTGTATGGGATTCCCCTGTGGTGGCACATAGCGTTCATGCAGCCCAGCTCATTCCGCACGCACGCCCATACAGCCTGTCTCCACCCCATATATACTCAATTCTCAGTTCTAGTTTATCTCCCTCTCCCATCCATTCACCGTTTCTACTAACATGGATCCCTGCCCCTTCGTGCGGATTGTTATCGCCAATTTGGCCCTCAGATTACCCCAAAAATCAAATCTTCCTTCTTCCTCCTACTACTGCAAACTCAAATTCAAAGGCTTCCCCAATCAGTTCGCTGATGTGTCGGTTCAGGCGGCCGAGGCCGATGCCGTCGAGCAAAGTCCACGGCTGCTTCGCCCTCAGCAAGCCAGAGCTCGAGATATTGGCGGACAAATCGAGCAAATTCTCCTCTCTCAAGATCGAGATTCACCGGCGGAGCGGCCGAGGCGGCGCCGGCTGCGGGCTCGGGAGCGGCGTGAAGCTGGTCGGCTGCGCGGTGGTGCACTTGGATTTGAGGGTATTCTCGAGAATATGGGCAAATGCGTCATCCAAAACGGGTGGGTCGTCGTCCGCGGCCCGGATGTGAAGTTGCATCTCAATGTGCGGGCCGAGCCCGACCGAGATTCGTTTTCTTATTCGATGGAGAGCCCGAGTGCAGCCCGCAGGTTTTCAGGTCAATGGGAATGTCAAGCAGCCAGTTTTTACTTGCAAGTTCAGTTTGAGGAGCTCTACCGAGAGGATCTTGAGATCGAGCAGGTCAATATCTTCATTCCTTTTATTCAATTACTCTTTCAATTATACGAATTGATTAGACTTACTGTTATTGCATTATTGAACGATTTGTTTAGTGTGTTGCTGTAATTGAGATCTATAAAACATTCTAGGATTCAATACTAGGGTTTCTGGTCCTGATAGATCACACAGAGTTTCTTGTTTGGGAAATTAAAACAGAAGCAGCTTCTTGTATAGCTATTGCATTTGAGTTTTGTATTTGATCATTGATTGGGGAAAAAACCTTTCTGGGAAGGAAAATAAATTCAGATCTTCTTTTGTTGATTACTTGCAAAGGATGTTAGTTTTGAAAGTTGTTTGAATTGGTAATAAGAGAAGAATATTGTTAAGTTGTTGATTTAAGATTCGATCTTGTCCCAACGAGTATGCATTGAAACCAATTTCCTATGGGATCATGAACAGATATAGAACTCATTTATGCCATCGTTCATCATCTATGAGTGTGTCAAATTGTAAGAGCCAATTTCTTAGTAAAACAGATCTTTTATGATTTGCATTCTTGCAATTGTTTGGTTAGTAAATAGTCTAATCTTTGAATTCTTATTGAACAGATCTTCACTATCAGAACCAAGCACCTCAGCGAGCTGCTTCGGCTCCGGCGCCAGCAGCAAGGAACATCCCTTAAAAGAGCGAAAAGGATGGTCTATCACCATCCACGACTTGTCCGGATCCCCGTGGCCACTGCCTCGATGGTGACCCTGTTCGTGCCATCACCGGGCACGGACAGAGTGAGCGGTCCAACCGGGCGTGGCTGATCCTGAGGCGGGGCACAGCACGTGGAGGCCTTGGGGCGGCTGGAGGCATGGAGTGCCGGTGACCACCTCGGCTACCGCTTTGACCTCATCCCGATGACAGTATTGACGCCATCACCCTTGCCAACTCCAGCATCGCCACCAAGACGGGTGGAAATTCACCATCGACATCACCACCGGCCCTACCCTATGACGAGCCCCAACAGCAGCTTCGATCTCAGCTCCGGATCGGGTCGGACCTCGGTCGGCATCTGGGTCCGGATCGTGGGCGCATCTTTTGTACCGAGGGTTCGTGATGTCGTCGACGGTGCAAGGAGGCGGCAGGTGCAGCAAGCCGGAGGTGGAAGTGGGGTGCAACATGTGAGCTGCACCGAGGATGCGGCGGCGTTCGTTGCCTTGGCGGCTGCCGTGGATCTCAGCATGGATGCTTGCCGGCCGTTTTCAAGAAAGCTCCGGAAGAGCTGCGCCAACCGGATCTCGAATAGGGTCATACCCTCTTGGGTCGGATCTCAGTTGACTGAGACCGGCAGTTTTATTTAAATTTTCCATGGGTGTACAGTTATCGACAGCTTGATTTTTCTTTTCGAACCATTTTTTTCCCTTCCAATTTATTGAGTCAATTCATTTGTACATGAACAAGAGTTTTGCAATTTTAATTATTTCTTTGGAATGCTATTATGTGTGCTTAGCTAAGAGTGAAAGAAAAGTATTGGTGACAGGTTGGCATATGTTAGATTAGTAAAGTATAAATTCAAATTTTCAATAAAGGTGTCCAAGCTGCCCACTCTAAATATGATATATATAGATGAAAAAGAAAAGGAAAAAAATCAGAGTTACATATGAAAAGATCAAAGAGAACCTAAAATAATATTGGGAGGTTTTAATGAGCTGCCCAACTGCCCTGTTTTTCGTTAGTTCCACCTGTTCTCTCTTTTTCCTGTGGCGTCTAAATTTTATATCGAATGGAATTTACTAAATTACCCTTCAATAAATAAATATGTAATATTTGAATCTACAACTTTTCAACCCTTCGTCCCATATATGAACCACAACTCTCTTCAATTTTAATAAGACTTAGAGGGTGTTTGGCTAAACTTATTTTAAAGAGATTATAAGTTCTATGAGCTTATAAGATGTTTCAAAACTTATAAGACATAATATTTGAAGAGCTTATAAGTTGCCAAAGTGTTTGGATGATTGAGCTTATAAGCTAGAAAAAAAATCGTGAGTTAGACAGAGAAAATTATAATTAGAGAGAGAAAATTGACGAGAGATGAAATCGATAGTGTATATATAGAAAATAACGAATCATAGAAAGATTATTTTGGTAAATTCACTATTACTTATAAGTTTATGAAAAAATAAGTTGGGATTGAGCTATTTATTTTTAGGGGAACTTATAAGTTGTTGGAGTTTATTTTTACGGCTTATAAGCTGTTTAGGAGTTTATTTTGTCAAACACTTTGCGTGTGCTTATAAGCTCTTAAACAACTTATAAATTGTTTTGAAGAGCTTATAAGCTTAGCCAAACAGCCTCTTAGATAACTTGAGCAACATACATAAGACAAATAGATGCTATAATGTGCAAAAATAATGTTACAAGTCAGAATTGCAATGACTACAAAACACTAACGAACAATCAAATGAGCAAGATATGCGTAATTATGTAAATCAGCAAGTGGGAATCCAATCGTCTTCTATTCTAACCCTTGGATTGCTGCCTTGTGTAATTCCAAACCTACCTATAGAAAATGACTTACAATATTTAAAGAATTTTTGAAGTACACTTGGTGACAATCCAATGGCCGGAATGAATTAGGGTGTGTTTACAAGAAAATATTGTTTAGTTCGCGAGTGGAGTATCGTACTATTTTTCAGTAATTTACTTGGTCAGTTCCGGCCTAGCTGGACTATTTCGTGATTATACAAATAAATAAAATACACAAGTGAAATTTGACAGAGGATATGGATTGTGCTTTTTTATCTTCTTTGGCGAAAATCCTCCATTTATGTGATGGGATGTATTTTTAATTCCTTATAGCTTGACAGTTCAAATGCAAGGCTTGTTGACCTACCCACTCTTGTCTTTTTTTTTTTTTTTTTGTCAATTAATGCCGAAATTTAAAGGTCGTGTCACGGTGACTTCGAACTCGAGGCACCTTTTACTTCAAGATTAACCACTCTACCACTAGGCCAACACACACACACAAACACACACACACTCTTGTCTTCTATTTCTTGAAAAGTTATAATAGCCTCAACTCATCTAATATATTAGAATTTCGGAGTTATGTTCAAAAAACTTTATTACAGTACTTTTCTAGCAACACAATAAATTGATGAAATATTTGAACAAGTTTCGTTTTCTTTTAGATATTAGTTTGTATATGGGTCACTGTTTGGTGTGTGATAAAATTTGCTACCAAATAGGAATGAGAGCTTTGTAATATGCTACATACAAACTTAATTGCACATATTAGATAGAGCAATCTAATCAATTATGATAAATTAATATCCAATTAGCTTGTAATCAAGTGACCGACATGTAAAGAAAAGATGTTGTACGATGCACATGCATCACAGTTACAAATTTTAGTTAATAAATTAGTTGGTTATATAGTCCGGTTGATTAAACCAATAAAATCATCGATAGCGACAGCGATTTGAAGATGATCACGAGCTTGAGGTTGGTCTGAGTTTTCTATGAATTTCATTTGACATTGTATCCATTTTTTTCCAAGGCTTACATGTTCTGAAGTGGATTAGCTAAATTTTTGACTTCAACTAAAGTCTTCAATGCTTCCAGAGAATATCGCACCCAACCTGTACCACAATAATATCAAATTCAACTCTTTTAACTAATCTTGGCACTCACATCAACTATGTTGAAAATTCAAATCAAGAAAACCATTCCCTTTGAATAGTAGAACAAACAAATACAACAACCAATACTGCAAGTCCTTTTCAACTGATTCTGATATAAATAGCTTCATTTAATCTTAACCCGTACTGCATGTCTAGTGCTGCATCAATTTGCAACATAAGCATGATCAATACTCACACCGTATACCAAAAACTTACATTTAATTCCTTTTTATTCCGTTCATCAAAAGCTTATATTTTTTCTCTTTTAGACATCTTTTTACACTTACAACGTGAGACTCATTCTTCACTCACTATAATTTATTAAAACCCTTGCCACCAAAAGCAATACAATTATGAAAGATTGAAGAAAGGAGATATCACGTTACACATAAGCAAACTAAATAAGTTGACTGACAGATCATGAGCTAGAAGCTGGTTGCCGTCGCCTAGCCTAAGTTTTAGGTGCAAAGTTGAAAGCAGAAGCTTAACATTTCACACACAAGAAAAAAAACCAAAAATATACTATGAGGACCCTGATATTTAAGGGGGAAAACAAGGGTGAAACTTAAATCCAAGGAAATCGATGTGACTAACAGTACCCTGCTACGTCTATATTCACTCTGCAGCAACATCTTCACTATTACTTCCCTCTGTTTGTATCTCAGGGAGTGTGTCAAGATCGATTCGAATATCTTTCTCCTCCAAGGAATTGGAAGTGTCTGATATATCAATAGCATCCTCTTGAACTTCTTCTTCGGCATTATCAGTCGATGTAGAATCCAAGCTCTCATCTATACCATCACTTGTATCTGATTTCTCACCATCGAATTCATTGTTCTTTTCGGATGAAGACTCTGTAGTGTTCCTTCTTCATTTGAAGCCTCTAATCTTGAATTCTCTGATGCATAAGATCCTGTACTGTTATTAGATGAATCAGAGAACTCCTCAGGGAGTGATCCTGCATTCTTTGTTTCAGCAGAACCTGTTGAATTAGAGTCCGAACGAGTATTGTCCACATTCAAGATAATGTCAGATCCATCAGCAGATGTACCCTCGTTGACATTTCCTTGGCTACGACCTAACTCAGGCTTGTTCTCTGTTGCATTATCTGAGGGCAAATTGCTCTCTAATGTAACCTCAACAGTTGTGCTATTACTCATCAAATGATCAGTGGATCCTTCTGTTGTTGCATTATTGGGAGTAGAACCATTCTCAGAGTTGTGTAACGTGTCATCCTTGATTGAAGTGTTTGTGACATTCGATTGATGGCCATCTCTAGCTGCCTCGCTGCCATCCACCTCCAAATCTTTCCTATTCTCACTTTCATAAGTTTCTTCACTGTTATTCCCTTCCGTCTCCTCTTCTAAAATATTTCCAGGGTGTTCATTTGAGTCATCACTGTGTCCATTCTTGTTTCCAGTCACGATTTGAGTATCATGCGTCACAGCACTAGAAGCGTCATCTGCCTTGTAATGTTCCTCACGTGCTTCGTGGGCGCTCCTATCATTTGCATCATGATCGGTATCGTCAACAGTACTTTCCTTCTCCGTTCGACCATGACCATCTTCAGAATTTGTTTCTTGAGTTTCATTCTCCTCATCACCTTCCCTCTCCCCACCATCTACCAAACTTTGTTCTCTATCAATTTCTGCATCAGGTTTCTCTTGTTCGTGCTCTTCCCTTTCATCATCTCTACCTGCTGCCTCGTCGTCATCCCTCTCTTCTACCTTCTTGTCTTCTAGATCATCTTCACCATGCTTATCTTCCTCTACTTCTTCAGTAGTTTCCTCTTCTTCTGATGTTTCATCATGAATCTCAGTTTTCGAGTCTGTTTCGTCCACTCGGGGACGGATATCTTTCCTCCCAAGCCTTATAAGTTCATCACTACTTGTTTTTTGTAGCGAGTTTTTGGCATCAGTTTCATCAAATTCTGTCTTCTTGTCATGGGAATGTTTAACTTGGTATAGCAACCAAAAGCAAACAGCAAGCAGCAAACACACTTGCAGGACATTTTTAACCTTGATCCCTTTGGATCTCTGGTTCCTGCTGGGTGATTGTCTATACATAATGATTTCTTCACGTTATTCTCCTTTCTCACCGCGAATTGAAAGAACCTGTTATTAAGCAAAATTCTTTAAGAGAAAAATGTCTAAGTGAAATCAAATTTTATAATCGAAATAAACCTTATGACTCACTTTATGAAGTTCTCATAGAATATAGCAATATTTTCTAGTTTGATTTCATATTATTTTTCAAAAAAGAAAAGAAAAAGTTCGGTAGTTTCATGATGACAATGCACTATTAAAAGTTCAAATGACCAGGAAACCATTTGCACTAATAAATTCATGGTGTTGCAAGTTAAAAGAGGATAGTTCATGGAAAATATCTCCCCGTGCCACATGATTCCTATTGAAAAACAGGGTTTCATAAATTTGGGTTAGTACAAGAAACAAATTTGTTACATAGCAAAAACATAAATTTCAGGGTTATATTCAATTGTGTACAAGCTTATATTTGACAGAATATAGAGATTGTTCATTTATCTGGGGACTATTGATACACAGACAGCATCGTATCAATATCCTGAGGGGAAAAAGGGCAAAACTATCCAACTTGACCAAAAGTGATTTCTAGTCAATCTCTCTTGCAGTCTTCCACTAACATATGATTTCTGGGATTCTTTACTTAATATCTATGGTTTTGTTTCTAATCACTTATTTGCACCTGAGTGCTCGAAAAAGGGATGAACTGTACATGAATTGTTTTTTTACCTCATTAGCATGACACTGAGTAATAACCAAGTTTGAGCTTCTATAATGGGAAAAGGAACTTGCTAGCAATATCCTAACAGCTAACACATTAAGCCATCACCACAAACACTTCAAATCACACTTCATGATAGTGAGAGATGGCATTGAGTAGGGAGAAGGATAGATTGCAAAAGTAACAGACTAAGTTGTGCATAATTGCATATGGGATGTAAACATCAGAAGCATCATTTGAATAATCATAAAGTGAAGAAAATGGTACTCTTGTAAGGATAGTAGATGCAGAATGGAATTTCGATAGAAAATAATAGTACGTAGTGTTGTTATCAGAATACAGCATATAGAAGAGAAAACAAAGCGAGCCCTACCCTTCTTCTCAAACCTCATTCACATTATAAAATAACTTCTTTAGAACTTATGTGATTCGGTCACTAATTTTGCTATATTGCAAACTGGACTCCGACCCCAACCGCTCAGGAAAGCAAGCAAACTTAGCATTTTGACTAAAAAAAGTTACCTTTAAACATATATGGAGGAATTAAAGATCTAAACAAAGTTTATGAAAGTAAATGCTGAAAGCTTCTTTTAAGTAGTTGATTAAATTATCATTACCAAATATAGTTTTGACAAGGCCCTAGGAACTCCAAATGTGTAACTTATTTCCAACAGAAAGCATCCCTGAAGTTTGCCAAGTATCTCAATCTATCTTGGGTTTTCTCTACTGTAGCATAAAAATCTAAAGAAAAAGACAGAAAATCTACAAGAACAAGAATATAGGCATAAATTAGAATAGTAAATTGTAAAAGATCTAATCCAAGATACAAGCATATAGAGAAACTGAGAAACTATAAAAATATCCAACATTAACTTCACAACAATAAATCGTCGAAGCAAAATCCCAAGAAAATGAAGTCAAAAGCGAACAAATTACCCAAAACTGAAGCCAGAAACATTTCATTAGAAGCAATAATCACCGAGACATTCAAAATCCATGAATCGGATCATTCACAATCCAATCCCACTACAAGCATCACTCAGCCATTATTGAACCGCCAAACAGGTCATAACGAAGTAAAAAGAGAGAGAGAAAACACTCAACAAATTACGAAAGAATTAATCAACTATGATTTATGAAGTTGAAGAACACAAAAACAATGACATACCTTTAGCGGATAAGCGGTCCCGAAGAAATGAGGAAATTGGTTAAAAAAAAAAAGATGGAGGAAATAGCTGGAAAAATATCTCTTTGCTGTAAATAGGAGGCCTTGACAGCTCCCTCCAATACTCTTTCTCTCTCTCTCTCTGATCTACTGATATTAATGGAAGAAATGTTGTTCTTTGTTGCCACAGTGCAGCGAGATGCGACATACAGTTGGAGAGGGATGGCGGCTTTAATTATTTCGGATTTTTTACTTTGAATTAGCTTAGTCCCGGTTTTCGGGTTAACCCATATTACGACCGGGTCATCTTCGGTTTCTTCAAACAGTATTTTACAATTTCTCTATGAGTCGCTTGCATAAGGATGCGGTTACTTATATCCATTATTAATATAGATACGTGGGACTTTGAAT
Organism: Salvia rosmarinus; assembly: GCA_036937905.1. Taxonomy (NCBI): domain Eukaryota; kingdom Viridiplantae; phylum Streptophyta; class Magnoliopsida; order Lamiales; family Lamiaceae; genus Salvia; species Salvia rosmarinus. The sequence goes on along the minus strand of CM072815.1, from coordinate 78,196,193 downwards.
TTGTGATTGGAAATTGTTTATCGGATAAGTAATTAAAGAAGGCGGCGACAGTCTTTAAATTTAGTACAATTTGGATCTGAAATTATAATTTAATATGCTTATGCTCATTATTGTTATTGCCTTAAACACCATTGTTTAACATGCTTCTATTAAGTGTATTTAGGCAGGACACATTTATTTAAATAGACCACTCATAAAATTTGAGAATTTTACGTAAATACGACAGCTAGCCAATTAAAGAATGAGATGATCTAGCCTCTAGGTAATACAAGACGACGTCCCCTAGTCTTATTATCATAATGCTTTCCCTTATTGATCTAATTATTTATTTCTTTTGTGTAAAATATAATTTAGGAGATAATTGCATCTGATGTTATGAACTTAAAGTGAATTTTGTTGGTAACATGACATTTAAGTTGTACACAAAATTTTAATAACTTTTGCAACTATAAAACATTTCTAGTCAATTGAATCTACCATGTCATAAGATAATGAATCTACCATGTCATAACATAATGTACATGCGTGCTGTCTATGTGATCAGTATTGTGCATAACTACAAACAACATTTGTACATGATTTTTTTCGTGAATTTAAAACTATTGCACCAAAAACATTATCTTTAACAACTTTTTCAATCTAATACAAGAAAACACCAACTGTCAATCACCGTCCTTGCTCGAAGGATACCTTCAATGGTAAAAGCCCAAAATCCAACTTCTTTGCTACCACATAAGCGCCACACTGCCATATAAGCGTCACACCAGTTTTTAAAATTCTCCAACTTCTTTCTATTTTTCTCCAAAACCATGAACCTAGAAAAGCAATTTTTATGAAAATAAAAAAGGTCCGTTGAAGTAACATTTGGATGTAATGAAAATTGGAATGCAATTAAAGTAATGAAAAAGAAAGAAAAAATGACAACTTTTTGAAAGAAGCTAGCTTTTGTGTTGAGGAGTTGGATTTAAAGAAGTATCATAATCATCATTTCTACAATGATAAAAAGTTGAAAGAAGCCAATTTCTTTAATTGAAAAAGCTAGCAATAGCACTCTAATAGCTCCGTTGTCGACCATCGATTTTTTGAATTATTAGTATGGCTGCTTTTCTCATCTTTCGATGTTTCAAACACCTCAATCGATTTTACAGTGCAGCTCTAATTTGATTAAAAAGATATGTTTAAAATTTATGTCATTAGATGCAACTGAGAATGACACTATATTAATTGGACAGACAAACCAATTCACACACAACTTAAAAATCGGTGATGTCATGTCACAATTGTTACAATTCAAAAGATATTGCAATTGAAAATTTGAAAATCCAGTTAAAATTACAAGTGTAAATGTTGTGATTTTACCTGTAACTAACTTTAATTGGTTAGTAATATATATGAAACTTTTTTCTCTCTTCTCTGCATATAGGATATGTATAATAATAAAAAAAGGATCGTACTCCAACAAACGTTAATCAGAAAGCAAATACATCATATATCAATGAAACTCGTACAATCAAGAACCATATTCTTTTCTCAGTAGTCTATTGTACATTTAGATATCATACCTCGATGTCTATAAATAGTATGTAACAATATGTTTCAGAGCATGATGCCATCATGTTCTTCAGCACACTTATATAATGCACATATATAGTCCAAAAAAATGTAGTATATAAATCAATATAGTTAGTTCTTACCTTTGAAATGTCAATTAGTAACTTAGCACTTAATTCACCATAAACGTTAATTTGAGGTTTAAAGGCATACCAATCATAAGTTTGAGAATGAGCTCATGAATAATTATTATATTCTCATTTCATTCCAGCATACCAACCATGTTCTTGATTAACAAACAAAATCGAATATGAAACGGACCAAGTGGAAATCATAGGAGAAAACAAGATCGACAACTATGAGACCAAAAGATAATGGTTAAACTAAAACCGAGCATTAATTACAAGGGCATGGGACTTTGTTTACTTCTTCAACATAGCTAGGTGTTAAGTTTGGCTTGATTAGCTGCATGTTTGTCTCATTGTCCGAACAATCCAGTTTTAATATTGTTGTATAATGTTTTAATCGTGTTACATATGATTAATGGAACCAAACAATATATAATATGTATATATAACTGGAAGATCATATTGAAGGAAAAGAATATTTGGACTCAAAATAAAGGTGATTATAAAATTGAGCAAAGTGCCTGGAAAGATTTTCCAGCTCAAATTCATATTATAAAGCAGTAATCCTTGATGGGATATAGCCCAACCAAGATAGCCCACCGACTGGTCCAAACGAGTGGGCACGACATTAGCAATGCCCACAGTTGAGCCCGAAGCCCACCTTCAAACCCTAATCAGCCCCAAACCCTAATCAGCGCCACCTTGCACGAAGGCGGGCGTCCTGCAGCGAGAAAGGCAGCAGGCTCTATGGACAAGAGGAAAGGTCCCTACACACAGAAGGCTAAGAGTCCCTACATGGGAGGGATCAGTTCCCGCCTTAAGGGCCCTCGTATGTGTATAAATAAGAGTTAGATCGAAGGTAGAAGGGTTAGCAACTTCTTGAATACTAAGAGCTTTTAGCTATACTCACTGTAATCAAAACATAGTGAAAGTATTGAGGAATCACTCCTCCGTGGACGTAGATCTCATTAACAATCGAACCACGTAAAAGCCTTGGTGTTCTTTACTGCTTTACATAAATCTCGCATATCTACATATTCTAGATTTATCATTGGCGCCGTCTGTGGGAAACGCTACGAACAAAAAAGCTTCGTTTTCTACAAAACTTAATGGAAAGAACACGTCACGACCGCCGTCGATCTTGTCGACAACCGCTACGAGGACAACCGGTGGTCACTCGGCCACGGAAGGAGATCGCGGATGCCACAACGGTCACACACGAGGCAACATGGAAAACGTTTCCATACACCTCGGGATCGCCGCCTCACGAAGGGAAGATACCAACCTCAACAAGGACGAACAGACAGTTCGTTCGTCCCACGAGGCCCTTGGCCGAGCTGTGACCAAATTCCTCAACGCCAACCTTGGCCAGTTCCAAAGCTTCCTCCACCGGAGGACAAATGAAGCGGCACCTCCGAGTGCCCGAATCGGTGAATACTGGCGCCGAGGTCGCCACCCCACCGAGGCGGTCAACGCTCACCTCGGCACAATAGCCGAGAATGCGTACACCAATCCGCCGCCAGTCAATCACCTCGCCAAGGGGTCGCAACCGATCGCCACCGTCACCCGCAAGCCGCCTCCACTCGGCATACCGCCCGAGGGCCGAAAGCGAAAGGGAGAGAAGAAAGGCGGGCGAGAACTCCTCCTGGAGACGATAGACGCAGTTATCGGTCTCCCACCCTCGAGGAGAGATGGCAATGATCTCCCGGGGTTCGACCGGAGCGGAAGAATCATCTCTCCTTTCTCCAGAGAGATTCTGGACACGCCCTTGCCCCAGCGGTATAGGGCACCTAACATCGCCGCCTACGATGGCCTCGGGGACCCCTCCGACTTCCTTTTCGCCTACACATGGCGAATCAAGGAATGGAAGATTTCTATATGTGCAAGATCTTCCCCGAGGTGTTGATCTCCAACGCCCGACGCTGGTTCACCTCGCTCCGCCAAAATAGTATACACTGCTTCCAGGATCTCATGGATCAGTTTAAGTGGCGTTTCTATCAGAAAATGCCACCCCAGCAGCCTTCGTCCGACCTGCTCACAATCCGCCAAGGGCGGGACGAGACGATGTCGAACTTCGTTTCGAGGTTCATCAAGGAGTCTCTCAAAATCGATGAGAGCAACGATCTCTATATCATCAGCGTTCAAGCGGGATCCGACCCGCCTTGAACAAGGAGATCACCCGTGAGAAGCCGCTAGCCGCCTTTGGAACTCGGTAGACAACTTAAGTCAAGGAGCGAATCGGACCGAAAGAAGAGGAGACACAGGACGACGGAATGAAAAGAAGAAGCCGGATGACCGAGGTCGAGGCGCTGAACACCGAAGTGCCTTCGAGAGAATCAGGAAGGGCCCATTGAGTCCGAGCTCGGACCTCGGCCAGCCCACAGGCGTGAGCACCTCATCTGCTCAAATCGAGGCGGAGATATTCGAGCTCCACGTCGAGCTCTTCCGAAGCCCTCCTGTGAAAGGAGAATCCAAGAAGAGGTCAACGGAGGTATTGTGACTATCACCGGGGTATGGTCACGATACCGAGGATTGCGAGGAACACAGGCTCATGATTGACGAGCTCATCAAAGAAGGAGCCTCAAGAATACCTCGGCCGAGCTCGGCCGGGGAACAAAAGCGCAGGGAAGAACAACGGTGGCAACAATCGGGCCAACCTTGATGGCGACCCGGCCGAAGATGGCGAGGACGAAGGTCCCAACGCTATGGAGCAGGTCTATGCCATTACCGGGCTCGCAGCAAGAACAGCGAGTCGTCGTTAAAGAATGAGCTCGGAGGCCGACCCCGAGGAGCCGAAGAACAAGCGACTACTGGATGGTGAGGACATCGTGTTCTCCAAAGATGACCGGTGCCCAAAATCATGCCCCACCAAGACGCCATCGAGGATCAAGCCGTGGTGGGCAACAAACGTCCACCGGGTCTACATCGACATCGGTGCCTCCATCAACATTATCTTCCGTAGCTGCGGATAAACTCGAGTCGGAGGAATTAAATACACCGCGCCATCCCGCCATGAGCTTCACTCAGGCGGTTCAACCCGGGTGTAATCACCCTTCCGTTATCGTAGTACGTGCTCCCGTTCGGTCACAAAGCCATCCAATTCTTCCCGGTCCGAGCTCCTTCCCGCACAACATCAACACGGGAGAGGCGGCTCTATGCCACCAAGGCCGTCCGCTCGGTATACCACCACCATCAAAATACCCACCCGGTGGGAGTGCTAAGCATCGGGGTGACCAAACGCGGCTAAAGAGTGCCTCGAGTCTCAACCCAAGATGTAGCCTTGCCTCTGTATAGCAATTACAATCCTCCGAGGCTACCACCTCGGGACGACTCGATCGAAGACCTCGGCTATCTGACGACGACCCTCCAAAGTCGTCAAGGTCGGCGTCCGTGGCCCAACCGATATTCGGCGGTGTCATGCGACTCGAGGGAATACAGCGACGTGTTCGTGTGGTCCCCTCGACATGACCGAGTGTCGCCCGAACTTATAACTCATCGCCTCAACATCGACCCGGCTACAAAACCGGTTCGGCAAAGAAGAGGTGTTTGCGGCGAGCGCAACCAGTCATAAGAGGCAAGTGACTCAACTCCGTATGCCAAGATCTTGTTGAAGTCAGTACCCGCACGGATGGCTAATCGATCGTGGTTCGGCCGGGAGGGATTGCGCATGTGTCGACTACACCGACATCAACAAACCTTTTGAAAGATTGCTACCCCTCCCGACATTGACAAGAAGGTGGAAGCACTGGTGGGCCATGAGACCTTCAGCTTCCTAGATCTATACAAAGGGTACCACCAAGTCCTAATGAGCCCGGAGGATGCCCCAAAGACAGCATTCATCACCGACTTCGGTGTCTTTGCGTACCGGAAGATGCCCTTCGGCCTGAAAAATACGGGGGCTACCTATCAAAGAATGGTGGACGCCATATTCAAGGATCACATCGGGCAGATTGTCGAGGTCTACGTCGACGACATCGTGGTCAAGAGTCAAAAAACGGAGAGCTGCGCCGACGACCTCAGAACTATTCTCCAGCTCCTCAGGTCGGCCAACCTCAAACTCAACCCCCTGAAGTGTACATTCATGGTGAAGACGGGAAAATTCCTAGGATCTTTGGGTTTCTCGAGAAGGTCCAAGGCAAATCCCACTAAGGTGAAAACAGTGCTTGACATGCAGTGCCAAAGACCATCCGGAGATCCACAAACTCACTTTGGGTGTCTAGCCGCCATCGCAGATTCCTATCTCGGCCGCCGAGAAGCGGCTTCCTTCTTCAAGATCTTGAGGAGAGCTCGGGACTTCGCTGGCGGAGGAACACCAGGTCGCCTTCACGCACCGAAGAGTATCTAGCCGACCGCCCACCCCGACCGCCCGAAAGAAGCGAGCTCCTCTCTTTGTATTTGGCCGCCTCGACGAGGCAATCAAGACCAGATTGGTCCGGGATGAGGTGGGACGACAACTCCCATCTACTTCATCACCGAGCTCTCAAAGGACCGGAGACAAGGTATACCACCTCGAAAAGGTAGACTGCCCTAGTGAGCGCTAAGCGGCGCCCCGACCCTACTTCCAAGCCCATTCCGTCTGTGCTCGACCGACTTACCCTTGAGACAAGTCTTGTCAAAACCGAGTCATCCGGACGTATAGCCAGTGGGCACTAGAGCTCGGCGAGCACGACATTTCGTACTCCCGGGCCGGCCATAAAAGGCGAGCCCTCACGACTTTCTCGGTGGAGGCCAATTCACCGAGGTCGGCTCAACCAATGAGGTCGCCCAACGCCTCCCCCACAACGGAGAAATCTATCCTCGCACCACCGATGATCACTGGCGGATGTCGTGAGCGGAGCTTCATGCAAGACGGGCGTGGGAGCGACATCCTCCTCCTCGGCCCGCATAAGCAGGGAGATGACCTCGCCTCCGGTTTACCTTCCGACCACAAACAACGAGGTGGAGTCTGGCGGCGATCTCGACTCCTGACTCACAAAGGAATTAAAGGTGGACAAGATCCAAATCTTGGAGATTCCTGTGTCGTGGTGAACGGTGTTAGGTAAATCTGAGGCGAGGAGGATCGAATGAAGCAATACCTCGAGAAGGCGAGAGATCTTGACCTCGTTCAGTGCTTCAAGATTCATCGTTTCCCACGAGGAAAACCGCGGTGACATCCTCGATAAGTTAGCGGCGTCGTCAACAAGTCCACCAAAGGAGGAGGTTCATGCCGGGAGCATCGCGGAGACCCACATCGGCATCATCACCGAGATAGAACCGAACGGATGTCTCCCATAAAGGCTACACGGAAGATGGCGCCGCCTCAAGATCGGCTCGAAGCCAAAAGATGATGGCGATGTAGGAAAGCGTATGTTAACCTCGCCCGAGGATCCATCTTGGGTGTTTAATTCACCATACATTGATTATAAACCTAGCATGCGTCTATATAATTAAATGCAACACGTAGAGGTTTTCTCGTGTTTACCTTTGGATCTGTCGAGGTGGTTCGAGCGGGATGAGCGGATCGAGCGGTCGAGACTCGTGCTGACCTTCCGGACCGTATCCGGATGCCCAATCTCCAACGTCGAGTGAGGGCGATCTATGGAGAATGCTTGGAAAATCACCCAATGCTCTCTACTCACAACTTTCGAAAATTCTCTTCTTAATACTAGAGGGCGAAAATTCTAGCTTTCAATCATGAGCATGCCATAGACATTATCTCATACCTTATATTTATAATGCACTACCTTAATCCTATATGGAATATTACCATAATCCTATATGGAATATTACCATAATCCTATATGGAATATTACCATACACTTAGGATTATTTCCATACTCTTAGGATTATTTCCATACTCTTAGGATTATTTCCATACTCTCAAGATTATTACCATAATCTTATATGGAAAGGATCTATGCATATTCCATAAATATAATTATATCCTTGTGGGATAAAGAGAATAAAATCTTTCCTTTGAGAGGACACAGGGCGCCGATTTTCTTACGACTCACGGGCTGGATGGGCCAAACCAGGATCAAATGCAAGGAATAAAGATGGGCCTCAAATAAATTAATTATCTTATGTTCACCCGAACATAAATTAATTTATAAACATTCGATCATGCCACTAGAGAAAGAATGTTGACTTACCCTTTATTACCGAAGTTGAGTCGGGCTTGCACTTAGACATTACGAATCCCGTATTTAAGATATCGAGCGTCCATTAATCATTTCTAGCAATCGATTTGCTAAACGATTAATATCCTTATTTCCTTAAGTAGTACCACTCAACCTTATTATTGTACTTGAGCTAACTCAACTGCGGGGTTTAGTACAATAAACCTTTGAGCTCCTTAAGGGGCGTCATCATCCTAGCGGATACGGTTTTACCGATCTGAGATAACTAGCGTGACATATAAGCCGCCACCACCCAAGATGCGGAGAATCTTGGGTTAGAACATATAACCCTCACTCATAACAAGTCAGTGATGGTCACCTTTCATACTCACCTAATACCTTATCGAGGTTTAGATCATCGTAAGTCACCGAGATCTTGGTTCTTCACGACGGTCGGAAGAAGAACACATCTCATCGTGATCCTTGATACGTCGAGACGCATCCAGCATAGACAAGCAACTAAGTCAAGTCACTTCTTATCTATCTTGCAGCCTAAACCGACAACTCGTCCTTAAGTCGTCTCGGTGTGAAACTTTTATATCTCATTAAACTTGACCAATCATACGAGACTTACGTGATCTTCTACACACTGTATGATCTAACTTATATATGAGATAAGGGGACACAGATATATGCAATCAAGTATTCAAAACAGATAGGAGATTGTAATAGTGGTAACAGGAAACATTGTATACAAGCTCAACCAAACTGCTTTCAGTATACAAATCCAACAATCTCCCACTTATACTAAAGCAAACTTTTAGTATACAATGTGTCTTTCTACTAGCTATTACAAACAACCATCACTTTCTTCTCCCACTTATACAAAAGTTTCCTTTCTAAGTGGGTGCCATCAAGCGCAATCCAAGTCCTCTAACGTGACCATCGTAGACTTTTTGCGGCAGGCTCTTCGTGAATGGATCCGCTAGATTTTCCGTCGTATCAATCTTTTCAATCAGCACGTCACTCGCCTAACGATTTCTCGTATGACATGGTACTTTCTCTCTATGTGTTTGGTCGCTTGTGGGTCCGTGGTTCCTTCGAGTTTGCCATCGCACTGAGTTATCACAATGAAACTATGATACTCTTGGGCAAACCGGTACCACATCTAGATCCATGAGGTAGTTCTTGAACCATCTGCCTCCTTAGAAGCCTCAAGGCGGCTACATATTCGGCTTCCATGGTAGAGTCCGCAATGCATCGCCGCTTGCACTCCGCCAGATCTGGCTCCACCTCCCAAGGTAAACACATAGCCCGAGGTTGACTTTTTCTCATCACGGTCGACTTGGAAATCCGAGTCAGTATAACCCAAAGGCATTAGACTATCTGCATGGTAAACTAGCCTATAATCTCGAGTCCTTTCGTGTACTTTAGTATATGCTTTCTGCGGTCCAATGAGCTTGTCGAGGTTAGGCGATATCTAGCTACTATGCTACCGCATAGCGAGATATCGGGTCTCGTGCATAGCATTGCGTACATGAGACTTCCTACGGCGAAACGTAGGAACTTGTCTCATTTCCTCTATCTCCTTTGCAATCATAGGTGGCGCCTTTAGATAAAGGAACGCCATGTGCGAAAGGTAGCAATCCTTTCTTGGCGGTCGCATACTAAAACAGTAATCACAAGATCAATGTAAGGCGCTGAGATAAGCTCAACATTTTCTCTTGCGATCTCGGTAAACCTTGATCCCAAGAATGTACGCTTCATCTCCTAAGTCTTTCATTTGAAACTGATCGGATAGCCAACTCTTTACGCGATAACGACTTCACATTGTTGCCAAATAGAAGAATGTCATCTACGTAGTGCAAGAAATACCACATTACCGTTGACATCTAACCGATACACACAACTCTCGCTAAGCAACTGGGTAAATCCATGGACTTTACCACCTCGTCCAAACGTAAGTTTCATGATCTTGCATCATTGTCTTGTATCGCCTCATTTGTCGTCCATGGGTCGATTATTGCTGTTCGTTTTACGGGACTAAATCCGACGATTCACCCACGAACATAAATCGCTCGGGTTGACGAACAACCCTCCCACTACGATGAGTGCTATAGACATAATGACAGCGGTGGGTGCGATAACTTGTGGTTCTCTATCTTGCACAACTTGCGTGTAGGTACCACTTATGCGGTCGGTATCTTCAATGAACTCGACCCACTTCAATTTCTTGAAGTATCGGTGTCGATCCTCCCACTAGACTCGACATCTCGTGCCTTTGCCTAATCGGTGGTGAAAATGATCATCTTCTAATTCTTGAAGAATGATTTCAACTTTGGACTTTTGATTTTCATATAATCCTCTTCTAAGAATCGGGCATTAGTTCTAATAATGACCTTCGATCCTAGGACTATAGAATAAACCACCTTCGTTCTCTAGGATAGCCAATAAACAGCTTGCGTCGGATCTAGCCTCCAACTTGTCGCCTTCTTGTTCAAAGACGTGTCTTTGGATCGCCCATATCCTTATGTGGCTTAAACCGGGCTTGCGCCCAAACCACAACTCGAAGGGGTCTTTTCGACCGACTTGGGCGGTACTCGATTTAGCAAGTATGCCACTGTCTCTAAGGCATATCCTCGAACGAAATAAGCGATGTAGCATAACTCATCATAGATCTAACCATTTCGAAAAGAGTCCTATTTCTTCGCTCGACACACCATTTTGTTTGTGGTGTGCCGGTGAAATCTTGTTGGGATGTAATCCCACACTTCACTAGATAGTCCATAAACTACGTTCTTCGAGGTATTCGCCACCGCGATCGGACCCTTGATGACTTGATACTCTTACCTAGCTTCGTCTCCACTTCCGCCTTAAACTCTTTGAATTTCTCAAAGCATTCAGACTTGCGGTGAAGCAGGTATATGTATCCGAACCTTGAGTAATCGTCAATGAAAGTGACAAAATACTCGTACCCTCCACGAGCTTGTGTGGACATCGGTCCACACAGTCGAATGGACTAACTCCAACATTTACGTGGCTCTATAACCCTTCGCTGAAGGGTGCGGTCAACATCTTACCTTCTATATGAGATTCGCGGATCGGGAGCGAGTAACCGTGAGATTACCCAACGCCCATTCTTAGCCGGTCTTTGGATCCTATTTAGATTGATGTGACCTAATCTAAGATGCCGAGAGAAAAGTAGAGTCATCTTCTTGAAGAAAACTTTCTCTTTTGGGGTTTGATGAAGATGCAACATAGTTATAGGTATTATGTTTTGCGAGAAATAGTATAAGCGAATTATATAAGGTGCCAACACGTATAACCGTCATTTCTTATGATAGAAACACCACTATCAAAAATAACGAGAATATCCATGAGTAAATAATTTGAAAGCAGAAACAAGGTTCCGCCGAAAATCCGGCACATATAAAACGTCTTTCAAAACTAAAGCTGTTGTCCCAAAACATAAAGAAACATCTCCAACTCGCAATGCTTCGACTTTCGCGCGTTGCCCATGGAGATCGTTATCTCGCCATCAAACAGCTCCCTTGTCGCAGAACCCACGCAGGTGTAACAAACATGATCGATTCGCCAGTATCTACTACCCAAGAATGGGTAGAACAAGTCGCTAAACATGTTTCCGTTACTAAAGCAAGCGGCGTACCTTGAGCCTCGAGCATAGGGCACTTGGCCTTCCAATGCCCAGTCTTGCCAAGACTAAGCACTTGCCTTCTCCTTTGCTTCTTTAAGCCTCCGGTGGCAACCATGTTCTTGCTCCCATTACTCCCACTATTTCCTTGCCTTTACCACCTTTGGCACCCTTTTCTATTTCCATTTTGAACGGAAATTTTGGGCCCTTAGATGTGCTAGCAAGAGCATGTCTCCTTTTCCCATAACTCCTTCCGCAAAGAACGAGATCATTAAGCAACCGACTAAGTGTAAACTCGGTCTTGCTCATGATCGCATTAACACGTTCTCAAAAGACTTGGGCGGTGTATTGAGGATGATATCGACCTTGGCTTGCCGTCAATACCCCATCCCAACCGATCAAGACTATCCATGAGATGAGTCATGTGGGAGACATGTTCATGGACCGAACTTCCTTCTTCCATTTTACACGCCAAGATTTCTCTCATTGTGTGGAAGCGGATCGTCCGATCCATTGCCCAAACTTACTCTCGAGACTTGACCAAATATCGATCAAGTCTACCATCGATCGATCTTTGCGGTGCAAGCCTTTGGACATCGTAGTCATCATATAGCATTTAGCCATATTGTTTGACTTATTCCAAAGTCCTTGACTCTCGCGCTCATTAGTCGATCGTCGATAAGGGCATCGGGTTTAGGAGTAGTGAGAACAAACATGTGTTCTTCATAAGAACATATTCCATGTTTCGTTTCCACTCGATAAAATTTGGACGGATAACGGTTTTGTGCGAGCATATTGATAATCGGCGTAAGAGACATATCTGAAACGATAATGTAAAACACATAAGCATACGATCGCAAATAATTAAGTAACAATAATATTGTAACCTTTTGATAAAACAATATTAATTGAAACCTCCAATCGCCCAAGGAATCCCACATGCAAGCCACGCGTGTGGGCGTTTACACATGAACCCCGACGGACTAAAATATACCTTTTAGTCGTTTAATTTCAATCCATGTCAACTTATCCTTATGACAAATGAAATTAATGATTGGACCTTACTGAACCACATCACTATCACGAGAAGGGACTTGGGAAGTTGTACTTGAGGTGATGTCTAAGCATTGACCACAATTTTAACAATGAGAAGATGAATTCTTAGAATTGGTATACTCACTCGGACCATACCGCCCAATTCAAATTCTTTTGTTATCTCATTTATATCTATCACTAGAGAACTTATGAAAATCGCACATGCAAGCCACGCGTGTGGGCGTTTACATGAAACTCCCACTTCTCAATAGATTTAAAAGTTTTATTTAGAAATCTCATCTAACAAACTTATGATAAACAGTGCAAGCAAGCCGCGCGGGTGGACGTTTACTCACAGTGCGTCTCACTTTGTTTAGAGATCAAAAAGTGGAGGTCTTGACATTTTAATTTGAAAAATTAATTTGTCGGGTTGCTTGCTTAGTCTTTTTATTCAAAAGGTTTGTCCATGCGATCACGTAATCTAGCATGCTTTTCTATAGAACTCAACATGTAAAACATGCTCGCGAAATTCTAAAATATGCTTGATAAGCGCGATAAACCTAGCATGCTTACTATGCGCGTCCAATTACGTAAAACACTTAAAGGTTTGTCAACGTAATTTAAACATACATAACATGCTCTTGCATAATTTAAACATCCACGACATGCATATGAGCGATAAAAATAAAATAAAACGTTCATCGCGCCCAATCGTGAAACACCGCACAATTAAATCTAATCTATTACATAGATTTACAAAGTCGATATTTAAACTTGGCAGGCCTCGCGTGCACGGGCACGGACCGGATTCAACAATTGGGCCTCGCGTGCGGGCACGGGCGGAATCTCTGGAAAACGGGTGCGGGCGGGTCGGCCCAAAATGTCTTGGGCCGCTAGGGCAAAGCCCGGCCGCGCGCCTTACCGGCCCGCGCCCGCGCTTCGCCATGGCTGCCTCATGATCGCTAACGCGACCGCGACCCGTCGAGCTGCGCTGCGGCGCTGCCACGCCCGCGCCGAACGCCCGCCGAGACATCGTCGCCCGGCCATACCTCGCGACGCATGATGCGCTCCGCCGCCGGGTTTCATGCAACGAACGCCGCCCCGTCGCCAGCTTCGCACGGCGCCGCCTCGCGGGTAATCCGCGATCATGCGAAGTTCGCTCGCTAAGCGCCGAGGATCTCGCCGAGCGCGCTCCCGTCGCCGCAGCCCTCGCGATCGCCTATAGCGACCGCGAGACTCACTCATGAAACCACCGAAGACGCCGAGCTACTGTTTTTCCCGTCGTTTCGCTCTTCGTTCGTTCGTCTTCGTTCTTCTTTACGGATAAGACTTACATAATAAAATCTAATCTAACCACGGATTTTCGTGGTGTAAAACAAAACCAACAAAACAAGCGAGCCACGATGAACGACAAATCCACAATTATAATAACGCACGTAATAATCAAACGTGAATTAATCCAACAGAGCCAAGATTCTCGATCCTGTGCTCGATACCAATGTAGGAAAACGTATGTTAACCTCGCCCGAGGATCCATCTTGGGTGTTTAATTCACCATACATTGATTATAAACCTAGCATGCGTCTATATAATTAAATCGCAACACGTAGGGTTTTCGTGTTTACCTTTGATCTGTCGAGGTGGTTGAGCGGGATGAGCGGATCGAGCGGTCGAGACTCGTGCTGACCTTCCGGATCTGTATCCGGATGCCCAATCTCCAACGTCGGTGAGGGCGATCTATGGAGAATGCTTGGAAAATCACCCAATGCTCTCTACTCACAACTTTGAAAATTCTCTTCTTAATACTAGAGAGGCGAAAATTCTAGCTTTCAATCGTGAGCATGCCATGTACATTATCTCATACCTTATATTTATAATGCACTACCTTAATCCTATATGGAATATTACCATAATCCTATATGGAATATTACCATAATCCTATATGGAATATTACCATACACTTAGGATTATTTCCATACTCTTAGGATTATTTCCATACTCTTAGGATTATTTCCATACTCTCAAGATTATTACCATAATCTTATATGGAAAGGATCTATGCATATTCCATAAATATAATTATATCCTTGTGGGATAAAGAGAATAAAATCTTTCCTTTGAGAGGACACGGCGCCGATTTTCTTACACTACGGCCTGGATGGGCCAACCAGGATCAAATGCAAGGAATAAAGATGGGCCTCAAATAAATTAATTATCTTATGTTCAAATTTCAGAACATAAATTAATTTATAAACATTCGATCATGCCACTAGAGAAAGAATGTTGACTTACCCTTTATTACCGGGTTGAGTCGGGCTTGCACTTAGACATTACTGAATCCCGTATTTAAGATATCGAACGTCCATTAATCATTTCTAGCAATCATTGCTAAACGATTAATATCCTTATTTCCTTAAGTAGTACCACTCAACCTTATTATTGTACTTGAGCTAACTCAACTGCGGGGTTTAGTACAATAAACCTTTAAGCTCCTTAAGGGGCGCCATCATCCTAAACGGATACGGTTACTCGTCATGAGATAACTAGCGTGACATATAAGATCGCCACCACCCAAGATGCGGAGAATCTTGGGTTAGAACATATAACCCTCACTCATAACAAGTCAAAGTGATGGTCAACAACTCATACTCACCTAATACCTTATCGAGGTTTAGATCATCGTAAGTCACCGAGATCTTGGTTCTTCACGACGGTCGAAAGAAGAACACATCTCATCGTGATCCTTCATACGTCGAGACGTACCAGCATAGACAAGCAACTAAGTCAAGTCACTTCTTATCTATACTGCGGCCTAAACCGACAACTCGTCCTTAAGTCGTCTCACCGTGAAACTTTTATATCTCATTAAGCTCGACCAATCATCAGGACTTACGTGATCTTCTACACCTTGTATGATCTAACTTATATATGAGATAAGGGGACACGGATATATGCAATCAAGTATTCAAAGCAGATAGGAGATTGTAATAGTGGTAACGAGAAACATTGTATACAAGCTCAACCAAGCGCTTTCAAGATACAAAATCAACAGCGAAATCAAAAGTACCTGTGTTACATGAGGCGCTCTCTGAGGAAGTCTACCTTCAACCCTCTCGAGATGCCTCGGGCCGGAAGAAGCCGACTCGTGCTCAATGAGATTCACCGGGTCTTGTGGAAGTCACATCGGGTCGCGAGCTCTCTCAAAGAAACCGAGGTCGGGATATTCTTGGCCCACCGCCCAAGATCGGCCGAGCTCGTCAAAAATGTCCGAGTGCCATTTGCTCCACGACAAAAGCTACCCGGATCGATCGAGCGGCTGCAGAGCCCGTGGCCTTTCATGCGGTGGGGGATCGACATCGTTGTCTGCTCGACCGAGCACCGTGTCGCCTTCGATACTTAGTCGCCGCTGTAGATTACTTCACAAAATGGGTCGGTGAGCCACTTTCGAGCCTCACGAGCGAAAGATTCGATATTCGTGTGGAAGAACATAGTCTGCCGCTTCGGCATACCGCACATTCTGATCTCGGACAACGGCACCCAGTTCGTGGACAGAAATTTCAAGGAATGGTGTGAAGAGCTCCAGATCGAGCAACGTTTCACCTCGGTCGCACACCCGCAAGCGAATGGCCAGACCGAGGTGACGAACCGCACGATTGTGCAAGGATTGAAGAAGAGGCTAGACCGAGCTAAGGGTGATTGGGCTGAAAATCTCCCCCAAGTCCTCTGGTCCTACAGAACGACACCTCGGACTTCACACCTGAGAAACCCTTTCGGTTTACGGGATCGAGGCCGTCATACCGGCCGAGATTGGCACACTGCCCTCGCACTCTCCACTTGACCAGGCCGGGAACGAGGAAGACCAAGGTGCCAACCTTGATGCTCTCGAGAGAACGCGAGCTCGCCTTCATAAACGAAGCCAAGTACAAGGGCCAGGTCGCACGATACTACAACAAAAGGGTCAAAGCCTCCGCACTCCAAGTAGGCGACCTCGTCCTACGAAATAATGAAGCCAGTAGAGCTGAGCGTCTTAACAAGCTGGATCCGACATGGGAAGGCCCATACCGCGTTCACGAGGACCTCGGCAAAGGGGCTTACAAGCTAGCTCACCTATCCGGTGCACTTATCCCCCGAACCTGGCATATCACTCATTTAAGGAGATACTTTACATAGCTTCGATTTCAGATCGGCATCATGTTAGTCCCTTTATTGTTTTGCCAAAATACGATGTTGATTACATATTCAATAAAACATTTGTTTTTCTAATGAATATTTCACTTCGTCTCATATCTATGTGAACATCCATTTGGATACACCACAATTATCCTTCACAAGGGGACGCCCTTACGAAGATGAAAAACCCACTAAGTAGGGTACTCACTAAGCGCGCGCCGCACTCACAGATTACTCATTAAATTGAACGTCTAAGTGCAAGGCATACATGCAACTCATTAAATTGAACGTCTACATGCAAGCATACAGATCACTCATTAAGTTGAAGTATCTACATGCAAAAGACATCCAGATCGGATCTCGTCAAATTATGCCCCTTTATTTGGGAAGATATACATACAGATCTGCCTAAATACATTTACGACCAAAGCGAAGTCTAAGCTATGTTTGTACCTCTCGAGGAAATATACACTTCAAACGAGTCTAAATACATTTACGACTACATACAAAGTCCTAAGCTATATACAAACTCATTCGGACCTCGAGCTCCACTCGCCAGTCTTGCTTGAAGCTGCACAGCCTCGAACAAAATCTCCAGTGTCGACGGTGCACGCCTGAATGAACTCGGTGCCTTCGACCCGGTCGACAAGGCCCCGACTCACCGCTGCCTACTCGAAGCGCTCGGCGGGCTCGAGACACCCCGACCGAAGTGGTGACTCGGGACCACCGCGACCGCTCGAGATGCACTACGAGCCGCACAGACGGGTTCGACCCGAGGCGTTCTGTGCACTCGAGGTCACACTCGGCCCTCGAGCTCGACGCCGGGCAGACCACACCCCGCCCCGACCGCCGCCTCCACGCCGACCTGATGTCCGGGCACCTCCGATCCGCCAAGACCGCCTCTAAATGCTCATCTCTCACCGGACCCATCGACGGAGTACTTGAGCGTGATCGGTAGCCGCCCTCCTCCTCTTGGGTTCTTCTATTATTGGACCGGGAGCCCGATGTAGACTTCTATGGGCCTGGGGCATACGTCATTCTGACGAACGACCTCATCTCATGCATGTACTCATGATGGAGTCGGCGGGTCTTTAAACTTTTGCTATTAGGCCCTCCTCATCCCTCAAAGACCATGCCGCCGCCAAAGAAGCTCGAACTCGATCGTCGGCTTCAGATATGGTAGTTCCACCAGTCCGTCGGATTACCTTCTCATACTCTGCATGCTCTTCCGAGATCCGAGCTAGCTCCTCCGTTGTCATCTCGAGCCGCTCCTCGTATTGCATCGGCCGTCCTTGATCATATCGCAGATAAATCCACCCCGGACTTGAGTTGTGTGATTCTTAGCTTTAACGCCTGCTCGGCCGGGAGGCGGGCCACTGATCGGCCTCTTCGCTTCTTCGTGTCGGCGGATGATGCGAAATGACATCCATTCTCGCTAAAACTTGAGTCACTCGGACGATCGACTCTCCAAAATAGCACCTCTTCGTCCTTCTCACCAAAGCACCTCGGACCTCTTTCACCTTGGTCAAGAATTCATGATCAAGTCCAAGGTATTGAGATGCGGAATGCTATAAATAAAGAAACAACACACATTTCAGAAAGTGATAAATTTTATTACTAAAAA
Source organism: Salvia rosmarinus (assembly GCA_036937905.1). NCBI lineage: Eukaryota > Viridiplantae > Streptophyta > Magnoliopsida > Lamiales > Lamiaceae > Salvia > Salvia rosmarinus. Next base: position 78,177,935 of record CM072815.1, on the reverse strand, counting down.
AAAAAAGTTGAATGTTTACAAGGCTAAGGGTCCCATCGACCCGGAAAATTAGCCTATTACATTCGGTCGCCGACCTCCGCCTTTGCTTGAGTCGACGACCACCGCTGCTCGCCTCGCCCCACTCGACTCCTCCTCCTCCTCCTCCTCCCTCTCCGCCGGTGCGCACCTCGGTAAGCTCACGAGTTCGTGATCTTCGTCCTCCTCAGATCGGGCGGCGACCCCGGCCGTCGAAGGATCGGATCGACGCTGTGGCCTCCAAAGATCTGGAAGGAGCCAACCCCGGAGATCACCCGGGCGTAAGCCTTGTTCAGCTCTCGGAGGTCGACCTCGGTCCAGCCGTGCTTGACCTTGTCGAAGTCAGGCATGGCGGCCGCCAGCTTCCCCAGGTGATCTGACACCACCTTGGGCTTGAGCACGGCGGCAAGTTCGGCGATAAAGCCCGAGAAACTCTCCGACTCGATGAGCTTGCTGGCAAAGGCCCTCAGCAGGGGTCCCTGATCGGCCAGCCGAGCACCCCTCTCGTCCGCGAGCTCCTTCTTCACCCCGGCCACCTCCTCGCGAACCTCTTCGAGCTCCCCTCGGGCGGCCTCCAGTGCCCAAGCCCTCTTCTTAAGGGCGGCCTCAGCAGCAGCCCTCCCGGCCTCAGCAGCCCTTGCGGCCTCAGCTTCGCCTCGCTGGCGGCCGCGGCATCGGCGTCCGCCTGTGCGCAACAAGCTCCCGCCCAAATACTCATACCGGGCTGAGCTCTCAGCGACCAGCCCGGTGGCGAATTGCAGCTCCCCAGCAGCACGCTGCAGGGCCCCCATCACCGAGCTCGCACCCTAAAAAGAGCAACACCAGTTAATACAGATTGCAGAGCGGATAAATCCAAATGTGGAAGAACTTGGTACCTCGGGGGGCGCGACCGGAGCTGGGGACGGTACCCGTGCTCGGCGGCCACGAGGCCGCGACTCGGTCTTTGGTGGACCTCACCGAGGCCCGTCATCGCTTGGGTGATATCGTCGACCTTCTTCTGACGCTTGGTAGGTCCAGCCAGCGCCTTCTTCTTCTGAGGCTCGCTTGCTCGGTGATCGCGACCCCTTCTCTTGCCTGTTAGCTTCACCGCTGAAAGAAAGTCGTGTTAGCACAAAGAAAATCGAGACTTATAAGGACTAAGAAGATGGGGATGCCCTCACCCCGTCCGACCCGATCCCGACGCTTCGACCCATAAACACTCGGCCCGGCTTCAGGTCGTCCTCGGTGAAACTTATGGATAAAATCTCACCAAGTGTTGTTCAAGACCTCCTCCATGTGGCCTGTGGGCTTGATTTTCACGTCCTTCATTGTCCGAGGCCCCACTCATACCTCTGACACCCCTCACCCGCAGGAAGAAGTACTATTCGCCAATGGGACACCTTCGGAGCCGCTATCCTAAGTTTACACGGGAGGCAGGTAATACACACCTCCTATGGCCTCGACGCTAAAAAGCGCATCAAGAACTCGAAGGACAACTCCTCCCCAACGCCATAGCAGACAGCCCTTCAGCCCCACCCACCACCTAATGGAATTCGAGGTCACCGACATATGGGGATCCGAAAGTATTCTCGAAGCTAAGGAAAATTGGGGCGGAGGAAACCTAAGGCCGCCTATCAAACTATCTACATAAACAAGAATAAATCCTCCGGAGGGCCATCGCCTATCATCCGGTCGCGGCGAGCACCACCACGCCTCCTCCGGAATACGGTACTCCTTCGTTACCTCAAAAAGCTCCTCCAGCGTCAACCTCAACCTCGCCACGCCAACCCTAAGTCCGTCCCATACCAATGATACCGACGGGACCCTAGCACTAAGCCCTATGGACCTACCCAGGCGGTTATAGCATATATAATCCTTTATATCGGAAGGCACACGGCCAGAAACCAAGGAAGAACCAGAATTTTCAGGCGAGAAGGAAGATGAAGAATACATACTTACTTTTCGATGAGATGTTTGGCTCCTTCAACAAGTTCGAGAAAAATGGGAAGATTTTCGAAAAGTATAATCTCTGATGCAAAGTGTGGAAGAAGAAAGTGAACAGTTGCCTTATTTAGGCCTATTTATGGGGCAAGTGGCGCCTAAACGGCGTTCTTAACTTCCACACGTGCTCACCCGTGATTGGATGTGGAGTTGGCAGCGACGCGGATTCGAGCGCCCAACTACCGCTGGCGCGTATGACGTACTCTGACGGTAAGCAGGCGGCACCGATCGTGTGATGATTACGCTGACCTCATGCGGCTCGGACCCGGACCTCGCCCGCTTCCACATCCAGAGAGTGGCGCCTCGAGATCGGACCTCGGCGTCCTCCGAAGTCGGCGCCGCTAAGGCCACACCCTCGGCATTCCCGAGGCGGTGTCACCAGATCGGACCTCGGATCATCCAAAGATGATATCTCTATCCGTGATCTACCCTCGTGTCGACCTCGGCATCCTCCGGAAGAGCGGTGCCGCTAGATCTGACCTCTTCAGCACCCTGTGACGGACCTCGGCATCATCCAAAGATGATATCTCTGTCAAGGTCCGCCCCCGGGTAGGACCCTGTAACCCGTATGGGGGCCCTATCCGGTCGGACTTGACTCACCCTTCGCAAAGACATCTTTGTCAAACGACCGACGACTCCAGCTCGGTCCCCAACAAGCAAGCGTGCCCAGATCGCGAGACCGTCTACCCCAGTTCGAATCCAAGCGAACCGATCAAATCCTGACACCAAAGAGATCGAGAAACGCCGAGAACAAGATCGGCCGAGCAACATCCTACCTCGGCAACGCGCATTCCTCGCCTCACCTCGGCACGGCTGTTCCTCGACTATTCGGGGGGCTATGATGGGATATAGCCCAACCGCATAGGCCCACTGACTGGCCCAAATGAGCTGGGCCTGACATTAGCAACGGCCCACGCGGTTGAGCCCAGAAGCCCAGCCTTCAAACCCTAATCGCCCCCAAACCCTAATCAGCGCCACCTTGCGTAGGCCAGCATCCCTATAGTGAAGGCCAACAGCCCTATGGACAAGAGGAAGGTCCCACACATAGAAGCTAGAGTCCCTACATGGGAGGGATCGGTTCCCTTATGGGGCCCTCGTATGTGTATAAATAAGAGTTAGATCGAAGGTAGAAGGGTTAGCAACTTCTTGAATACTAAGAGCTTTTAGCTATACTCACTGTAATCAAAACATAGTGAAAGTATTGAGGAATCACTCCTCCGTGGGCGTGAGATCTCATTAACGATCGAACCACGTAAAAGCATTCGTGTTCTTTATCGCTTTACATAAATCTCGTATATCTACATATTCTAGATTTATCAATCCTCCTGTCAGGTTTCTACTTCTCTTACACTTTCTGCCATCGGAATGTTTATGTATGCCAAAAGCTTGGAATAATATTGCAAAGAAAAAAAGAATAACAAATTAACAGCCGCTTTATTTTTAAAATTAATTAATTTCAGTTTTAGTTAGAACATGATTGTAGTTTGTTACTAACTATAATTTGAGGTTGTCTTTTGATGTTACTCCAAGCAAACTTCGCAAATGTAGTTAAGTGAATATCTGTGCTTAATTATGGTAGATATATAGTACTATATTTCATTGCTTCATGCTAAAGATAGATCTTGCTTAAGCAAAAAATCTTAGTGGTTCTCTTCACATTGTGATCCCCCTACCATGCAACACCTATATCTAGCTAGTCTTTCTAATTTTACATAAGCCCTCATTCTTCATCACACACAATCATGAATAATTTCTCTAGTTTTTTCCTTTTGATAGCGGCTTTCTCGATTTTCTTGTTCCAAGATTCGTGGGCATTGGTTGTTTCGACAGGAGATTTTAACAAAGATTTCTTTGTGACATGGTCACCTAGTCATGTTAATACATCTATTGATGTCAAAGCAGCTTCTTGACAAGGATTCAGGTTCTAATGTTTTCTAGTTAACAAAAAATTAAAAAATGTGAATTATGTATGTTTCTTCAGTTCGTGCTAAAAAAATAGTTATTTGTGCAGGTTCTGGTTTTGCTTCAAATGACATGTTCTTGTTTGGGCAATTTGACATGAAAATTAAGCTGGTACCAGGGAACTCAGCAGGCACAGTGGTCGCCTTTTATGTAAGTTGATAATGTTATATATGGATTGCTTCAAAATGTCGTATATCATGTTGAATGACCACCTCGCCTCCTACAATAGTTAATTTCATCGATAGTTCTTGATATTAATTTGTTGTGTTGTTAATGCAGCTGACATCTGATCAAACCAATCGGGACGAGCTGGATTTCGAGTTCTTGGGCAACGTTGCTGGACAACCTTATACACTGCAAACTAATGTGTATGCAAATGGATTCGATGACAGAGAGCAGAAGATCAAGCTGTGGTTTGATCCAACAAAAGATTTCCACACTTATTCTATACTTTGGAACCTCTACCAAATCGTGTAAGCCCCCACATTTCAAGATTATGTTTTTCTCAAACGTAAGTAAACGAAGTTTAGTTAGTTCCTTCAGCATGGTTTTTGTCTTCAACGACAATCAAAGAATCAAAATTTCACAAGAATCTTCAAATTGCAATTGAGCTTCTCATTCTTCTTGATTGTTCTATCCACAATGCAACTCCACAAAATCTAAAATTTTATATATATATATACGAATTCACTAACAGTTGAAGTCTTGTTTATCCTACATCGACTTGATAAATATCATGCTTTTGATATATGAGTTTGGATAGCTCTACGAAAGATTATGGACTAAATTAGATATATGAGTTTTAGTTAATTAATGGTTGGAATATTAATTAATTAAAAGCGGATCAAGAATAAAAGCCCATATAAGCTAGGACTTTAATGAGTCGCTTCTATTTAATATAAATAGAGAATTCATACTTTAGGTTACGAGGCGTATGAGACGCTAGACGTAACGTAAATCATTCTTAGAGAACTACCGTTAAGTTCATTCGAGATTTCTTGGCTTTCTCTCTTGAACTTTATACCGAGGAATTGTTCTGCATCGGATTTGCATACACGGATACCATAATTGTGGAGACAACCTTGTGATTCATTGAAGCTTGGAAGTGTTGCAAATCGTAAGTTCTCTATCTAACGTGTTCATAGGGCTCATCGCATGATTAATTGTAGATCTAGATCTGTTTCTTGACCGTATTTTCCACTGCGTATCATTAGACGAGGTCAAGAATTCCCAACAAGGGTATCGAGCCCGGCCCGATTTATAATTAATTCATGTTCTATTTAATTGTGGATTCTAAATTTTGAATATCGATTTTAATGTGTTAATCATCCGTAATTAACAAAAAAAAAATCGAAAATAATTCTGAATTTTGGAATTTTCGAAATTATTTTATTCTATGAAAATTCGAAATCTGTTTGTTTTGAAATTACCGCTCAATCGCCTCACCGAGATCTTGCCGCCACCTCCTCCGCACGCTGGCGTGCACCTCGAAACTCCACCGAAACACGATACAAGGCGGTCGGCGGCGGCATGGCGCGCAAGCCGCCTCGCCGCCCAGCGGAGGGTCTTGTGCGGCGCAAGATTCAATCGTCGCCGACGCTGGGCGACGCGAGCGTGGGCCGCATCACGTCCGTGGCGCTACTGGCGCGCGAGCAACGCGCTGACTCGTGGTGTCGCGAGTCGGAGGAGACGGCGAGCGTGGGGAAAGGCGGCGGGGCGACGCGCGCGCCGAAACCCTGGCATTGGGCCGTGTTCGTCTTCAGACCGGCACGACGAGGTGCTTACCGGCGGAACGTGGCGCGCAAAACGGAGGCGGCGCGCACTGCCGCTTGAGCCTGCGGCCCGTGGAGCTCTGTCGCTGGCTACGGCCGTCTTGGCTGACCGGGACCGTTTGACAGCGTGACCGCTTTGACGCTGGTCGCCTCGGTGGGCTTCATACCACCGATCTTGGTGGGCGCGACTTTTAATGTTTTTTTTTCGCTTTTAATGTGGCACCACTAGGGCGTTCATGAATAAAAAAACGTTTTCTTTATTAATTTAGAATTAATAAAATTAAATTTTCAATTACACAAATTAATTTATTAATTGGATTAATAAATTTTGTTTTAATATTATTATTTTCAAATAATAACATTAATTTCGATTTGTATTAATTTAGAATTAATGTAATCTACTTATGTACATGGATTTAATTTATTAATTTAGAATTAATAAATTTAATCATAATTTAGAAATTAATTTATTAATTAGATTAATAAATTTTTAACTTTATTAGTATTTTGAAATAATAATATAAAGTTTAATTTTATATTAATTTAGAATTAATATAATTTACCAATATGCATAGATTAGTTTTATTAATTTAGAATTAATAAATCTAATCACTATTTTGTACATTAATTTATTAATTAGATTAATAAATTTCAACTTTATTATTATTTTTGAAATAATAGTATAAAGTTTGATTTTATATTAATGTAGAATTAATATGATTTACTAATGTTCATAATTAGAGAATTGATTTATTAATTAGATTAATAAATCTTATTAGATTATTATTTTAGAAATAATAATGCTAAATGAATATTTGTATTAATTTGGAATTAATAATAAATGTCTAAATCCACTTTTAATTAGAGAATTAAATTATTAATTAGATTAATGAATTTATTCGTTGAGCCATATTTGCTGTTATTATGTGATAAGCATGCTATTTGATTTTATGCTTATATTTTAACTATAGTAGTTAGAAACCGCTTTTATGTTTGGGTAGGCGGCACCAATACTTGTAGTCCATGTTACTATGTTTGGGTATGGCGCCCATATGTGTGGTCCGCATTTCATGCCCGGATAAAAGGACCCAAGAATTGTTTCGATTTAATATCGATATTAAAATAAACAATTAGTATCACATGCTTTATCCCCACTAAATACAAGTCTTGTTTCTTTAAAACAAAACGTGTCGCCCATCATAATTGTGTGAGGCCAATAACCTTTCGCCCAAGAGTGTTACACCGTGTTTACTCCCAATCTACAAGGTCAAGACTTACTCATAGA